>PVLC010016221.1:0-35912 GCA_004027655.1 Graphiurus murinus
ATAAATTATAGAATTAGTCGCATAAAGCTAAAGTTTCCCAAATATCATATTATGCGACTCTAACTGATGTTTACTAGCCAAAGATCATATTCTGAAGAAGTCCAGCACTGCTAATATTTTACATTCACTATTTTTACAAGCACTAGTTAAACTTCACATGCTCAAAAAGTAGCATGTCTAAAAATTTTTCCAGTTCCAATTTAACTTCTGCTACAATAATTGGTTCTTCACATGTTATTGTGCTTGAAGATAAAGAGAAGAAAAGGAAAGAAAAGAAAAAAATCAAGGGGAAAGAATCCAGGGTGAATTTTCTTCCTTTTATGTTTAGAAAAGTATATTTTGAAACTCTGCTCTGTGCTCCAAAAGTAAATGGCTTCTACTTTTAATGAGAATTCCAGCACAGCCAGAGCTGGTTCCAACCATTTTGCTTTGCTGGTTGTTTATGGCTGTTGTCTGTTCTGAATGGGTGGGTGTGTGCTCTGATTGGTTGGCACTTATTGTACCAGTTGTTATATACAGTATTTTGAATAACACCCCAGAGAATAACTGACAGAAAACTTGGAAGTAATTGTCACCTCATCCAAAAATCCAATTATGTAGAAACTTGCCTCGTAGTTGTGGGAAAGCTGTTATATGTATTCAATATGAGTAGCAGCTGCCCACTTTACTATTGCTCTCCAGAGAAATAATAGCTCAAGGATGCCCAAACTCTTAGGAAAATAAATTGAAATACTTATCAATCTTTCCACATTTGATATTTGCTTATCGTAGTCATGTTTTAACACATTGGGGTACATGCAAATATTTTTTCAATTTTTTTATAGTCTTCATATTTGCTTACAAAGTAACAATTACTATACATTTAAAAAATAAGAATCTCAGTCTCTAAGTCATGTGTACTGGTAACAAAAAGCAGTATAAAGAAATTCTCTACTCACAATTTTATTCAAAAAATATCAAACATCCATTAATATGTAAATTTCTATGACAGATGATAGAAATGGTTAAGAAAAGACAATAAAATAAATTCTTGCTCTACAACATTTTCCAGTATATGAAAAATGTGTGAAATGTGCTTTGATTTAATTTTAATTCTACATTTCCTTAAAGCAGGCTGTAGCAAAGGATTTTAATTTTTAAAAGAATGTCTTGGGCAAATCATTAGGAAATACCTCATGATTAAGAGAATAATAAGAGAACTGGGATACATTGATTGCATAAATGCTTACGGAATATACTTTAATGACCAGAAAAAGGTCTGCTTTGAAATAGAAGTAAGTTTGTTGTAACCTCAGACATAATGAGGATAAATTCAGGATGGCATGTCATGCAATGGGATTCTCTGAGGAAGAACATTCTAGTATGAGGGAGGGGTGAAGGTGAGGGATGGGAGTCATGAGAAATGAGGCTGGAAAAAGAGATGAAATCAAGATGAGAGAAAGCCTTGCATGGACGTTATAAAGACTGAGCATTATCTTATATGTGACAACACCAAACAGGTTTTGAGTCTGAAGATGGCCCACCTAGATTTTGCTTTTGGGTAATGGTGGATAATTTTATGTACTCTGGATTTGCGAGTATCAGCCTTCAAAGTAAATAAACTAATTCAGAGATCATTCCTATAGTCCTGTCAAAGGTGGAGCAAATTTCATGCACACAAGTTTTAGTTAAGAATAATTTTGTCAATGTATTTCATATTTGCCAGCACAAACTGGCTTGGGCATGCAAATATGGTAGAAGTGGTTATTACGAAAGTTGATTCTAATGGCTGTGGTCTCCCCTTAAAAGCTTACTCATCTACCAGTGAGATGCCTCTGGTATAAGACTTAACCAGATGGCCAGTTCTCGTCTCAGCAACTTTGTGGCTTTCTTTGCAGGTCTTGCCTCCCCACTGTCATGACAGGGGTTCAATGTGACCATTCCAGACTAGGCAAAACAGCCCTTTTTCAACATGGATTTGGTTCCAGACAAAAGTCAAAAGTCAATAGCACTCAGCATCAATTCTGCAAACTTGATATTATAGGAACATGCATGCTTCATTGGTGTTTTTAAACAACAAATGTGTAATTGTAAGTAGATAGCTTTGTTTTTAAAAATACATTCCTTTAAATCGACTAAAAGAGGAGTTACCAAAATATTTTGGTGGTTTCTGCATTGTTTGAATAAGAATGTAGCTTCCTAGTTTATTTCTATACCAGTTGATATTTGCTGGGCACTGAGCAATTGCTAGACATTGTCCAGAGCATTTCATACATGTATTGTCTCATTTAATTCTCCAACAACTTCATGCAGCAGGGGATATTTGTATGCACTCTTTATGGTGAGGAAGACTGAGATCTAGAGATTTGCCTAAGTTACACAAGTGTCTCACTATCCATGCCTCCTCCTTTTCTAGAAAGTTTGTTCAGAAATGGGACTCTACAATAACTCTATACTAACTTTGGAGCCTATTTTAAAGTTTCTCTTTTGCAATTCCTCATATGTCACAAGGATGGCCCAGAAGTAAAAGCTTATGCAGAGTATTATAAAAATACAATGAAGTAGTAAACTAAAAAGATTGAGAATTAATTAATTAATCACAGGAAAGCAGTCACAGCTGTTTTATATCATGCTGGATATATTTACCAGAACAAGTATAATCATTTAGAACAGAAAGCAGAAGCAGAGACATTGATTAAAACTGCAGGGGAACATTGGTAGGCAGAATATAATTGCTCATTATTTTTATTTGTATCTTTCCATTTCATTGTTTCCCATTTCCTTTTGTTCTCCAATAATACTCAAGATTTTGCATGAAAACATATTTTTCTTTGTTTATATATTTAGTCTGGTCCTATAGCTTATTAGGAATTCATAATCAGTTTATAATATCATTATAATTTCCACAGCAACCAACTGGGGCATAATAATCATAGGAATATGACTTTAGTAGAAACAGATGAACTAAGAAAAAAGAACCTTTATTCTGCAAATATCCAGGCAATAAATAAAAGAATAATAAATACCCAAAGATAAAACCGTTGCTAATATGGGCTTTTAAACTACAGTCTTCATTTGGTTTTACTCTTAAGATCTCTTTAATACTTGCTGATTTCTATTTGAAACACAGTGAAAGTTGCCCTTAGGATTAGAGCCTTAGAGGCAATAAGCTGTTAGAATTTAATAGCCTTCTTTTATATTCTTAAATTTACTTTTATTTTGCCTTTATGATAAGTGATCCCAGTTTTCCATGTAAAATATTGATATAGTGAAATCCCCTTAGTATATATACTTAAGAAAAGAATGATGAGTTTATTAAAATATGAGCCAGCAATACCATTTCTGAGTATCTACCCAAAAAAATAGAAACCAAACTATCAGACTGATGCATGCATATCTATGTTTATAGCCTCACAATTCACAATTGCCAAACTATGGAACCAGCCAAGATGTTCATCAACAGATGAATGGATTACCAAAATTATGGTATATGCACACAATGGAATTTTACTCAAGTCATAAAGAAGAACCAAAAAATCATGTCATTTGCAGGGAAAAAGATGGAACTGGAGAGCATTATGCTAAGTGAGATTAGTCAGTTACAAAAAGTAAAAAGTCAGATGTTCTCCCTAATATGCAAAAGCTAGGGAGAAAAAGCGATATAGGAGGAACTTTAGACAAAGAAGGAGGAATCTTGGATGAGGAAGGTACCCTAGCTGAAGGAGATGGAGGGCAGAAAAGGGGAACATCCTAATATACATGATGTACATTCACAAATATATCAAAGTTAATCACTAAACTGAACATGAGAAGGAGGTTGGGTGGAGAGAGTAGGATGGGAATTGGGGAAAGGTTAAATGAGTGTTGTATGCATGTATGCCTCTACCATCCTGTAGCTCATTAAGGTGTATGATTATAATGCAACAATAAAATTTTTTAAAAAGTCAAGTCAATAGGGCAGATGACACTCAGTTGTGACAAAGTTATGGAAAAGGCAAGATGTGACTATAGTTTAGATAACTAATCAAGAACAATGGATAAAAATAACAACATAGAAAACTTGTGAGGACATTATTCTAAGTTAAATAAGCCAGACATAGAAATAAAAATACTGCATTAACTCACTTCTATGTTGAATCTTTAAAGAAGGTCAAATATGTGAAAACAGAGAGTTATAATGGTAGGTACAAGTGTTGAGGGGGAGAAAGAAGAGAGGAAATGTACATCAGTAGGTGTAAATTTGAAAATACAAAGAATAAATCTAGGAATCTAATGTTCGGTAGGAGAACTATAACAATAATTTATTGCATATTGAAAATCTTCAAAGAAAGTAGATTTTTGGTGCTCTTATCAGAAAAAACATACAGAAGGTAACTGGAGAAGGTGATGCTTCTGTTAAATTGCTTACCTGTTTAACCATTTTCCTATGGTTATATACATCAACACATTGTTTTTATACAATGAAAGTATAGTATAATGAAAAGATTTATCTGCGACTATTTATTCCATACAAGTTTTACTGAACAATGTTTCATTAGTGCTTGCAACAGTAATATTTTGAACTAACATTTATCTTAATGTATTTTATTTGTAATATAAAGAAAATAAAAATTTAAGGTTTATTGTTTATATTTATATTTTCATTTACTTATTTATTTATTCATCTATTTATTTATTTGTGTGGTAGTGGGGATTGAATCCAGAAATATTCTTCCTCCAAGGTACACCTCAGCTCTCTTTTATTTTTTATTGTGAAGCAGGGTCTCACTAAGTTGCTGAGAGCCTCACTAAGTTGCTGAGGCTGGCCTTAAACCTGCAATCCTCTTGCCTCAGCCTCCCAGGGACTGGGGTTATAGGTGTGCACCACTATTCCCAATTAAGGTTCTTTTCATTTTTTAATGTGCTTTTATTGGTGCATTTTAGTCTCACATCATAGGTTTTTAAATATCAACATTCATGCATGGAACATTATTTAAACAGTAAAGAATTATTTTCTTTCCAGTTAATTTAAGAATGAAATAAGAGACAATTATATGAATTTTTTTGTCATGGATACATATTTGAACTATATTACCAAAAAGGCAATTGGCTGTTGATAGAGTTTCTTGATGCTACATGTTTAATGACAATTTTGCCTTTTACCTAAAACAGTAGGAACATAAGATTGTGTTATCAAATATCATTAGACAAACATATGGAGTACTCATCTGCTTTATTGTATATTATTATAAAAAATATCTCAATGGATATCCATTATCTTTTCTAAAATCACTGAATTCATTGTCAGATATGATTTAAATCAGAGATCAGAACAATTTTGTTTTTCTGCAAAGGGCCAGATTGTAAATATTTTTGTCTATCCCAGCCATGTGCTCACTCTAGCAAATTAGCTAACAGTGCTGTTGTGTCTTGAAAGCTGCTACAGGCAATACAGTAATAATTTGTTAGTTAACACTTGTGAATTTTTTGCATCTTCCCACTGGAAAGATCTGGATAAAAGGCAATACATTTTCTAGTAGAAGTTAGGGTCAACTCACAGTCCATTATGTTGCCTGAAAATTTGAACTATGAAAAGGAGAAGTTATGTACTTTCCCTACTGTTATTAACTGAGAAAACTCTGGGTCTCTTTCAGTCAGAAAATTGAGCTGCTCATACTTTCTGACGTAGCAAGAGAATGTTACTCATCTCCTTTTTTGTAAAAAGCTTTGGGGAAGTTAAAAACTCCAATATTCATCAAAACAATCATAGGCTATCTCATGAAGGCCTCATCCAACATCAGAAATAAAACATGGCCTTTGGCGAAAGATAGGGAGAGTCCTGGTATCAACAAGAAGGGTATCACAGAAGTCATGATTCTTCTGACATTCTGTTGTTTAAAAAAGTTGTGACAAAGAGCTCAAAGATTAACTAAAAGAGCTGACACTTAGAGATGACTAAACTGGAAAGAGGATAGGAATGTCTTCTAAATGTCTTCCAAATTGTAGCCTGTGGTGCCATAGTCTACTTAGCTCAGACTCCTGTACAGACGATGTGGCTTAAATAACAGAAATGTGCTTCTCCCCATTCTGGAGGCCGAGAAGTCCAAAACAATGTACCAGTAGATTTAACATGTGGTGAGGGTTTATTTTCTGATTTACTGACAGCTACCTTCACTTTGCCTTCGCACTTGGCCATTCTTCAGTTTGTATGCATAGAGGAAGGGTAGACTATTCATCTTTCTGTTTTTATACGGATGCTGATTCTTATAAGTATACCACTCTAACCTCATCTAAAACTACTTACCTCCCAAAAGCTCCATCTCCAATTACTGTCATATTGGGAGGTAGGACTTAAACCTATGAGTTTTGGAGGAAACACAAAAATTCAGTCATTACATAGGACATGTCAAATACATCACGTTTTGAATTAGAAGGCACACTATTTGAGCTTTCTAACCCAAAACAGCGAGACATTATGATGGAGAATACCTTCACCTTTAGCCTTCAATATACTAAGAATTTAATAAATATGATCTTTTATAATATTCTATGGAATTTATCTCATTTTCATTAATAGCTCTTTGTTATTTCTTCAAGAATAATAACTAAATTTGAAGAAACATATTATTGAGTAGCAAGAAAGTCTCCATAGACTGATTATTATAATTGAATTTATATGAGTGCATAATATTAATTGAATCTTGACATATATAATACTTTAGCAAGAATCATGGGATAGGTTCCTAAATATTTATTTCTTTTGTACTTATAAGAATGATATTCTTTTCCTATAGAAAAAAATTATTGTAATTTTGCGGGGGAATATTAACAACATATCTTTCTACCCAGCAGACCTATTGATTTCTGTGTAGGTGTCCTATTGTAAATCATTTTACTGAACTTTTTAACAGAACATTTTATAATTTGTTTTCTTGGGATTTTTATGTATACAAATATTTTACAAATTAATAGATTTTTGGACTCCCTATACGCTACATCTGTTGTTTCTGTTTCAATCTAAATGTATGAAACATAGCTTTCAAAATTAATCTTAAAAATAATGGTGAAGAGAAATATCCATTACTAATTTTAGTAGAAATTGGTATTTCATCATTTATTAAAATTTTATTTGTGAAAGTAAATATCTTTTAAAAGATGCCTTTTATAAATGTTTAAAAATATTTTGAACAAGAATTTGTGTTATAGTTTTTCCAATAATGTTAGAATGCTTGAGGAAAAAATGAGTTTATTTAACTTACTGACACACTAAGTTGCTTAAGCAATTTCTTAATATGGAATGTCTTTGTGCTTCTTTTGGAAAATTATTAAGTTGCTAAATCATGCTTCTATTTCTGTGCTAATTTGGAATGAGTATCTATTTGTTCATGTTATGATTTATCCCTTATGACCTATGACAGTTTATAAAATGCCAATTAATTATTTGTTCTGTATGAAAAAGAAATAATTCATTAATGACAATTGACAAGTATTTTTATAAATTTAGTTACTGAGTCATTGACTTCTTTGTGCAGTGTGTAAACCTACCTATTTATTTAGAAAAACATTTATTTCATTGATATTTTTAACTTTAGCACAAAGTAATGATGAATTCAACTCAGTATTCTCTAAGATAATACAGGTTTCTTTGGTTTGTCTATTTGGCTACTTTGATTGCAGGGGCTAATCTTGAATACATGATGCCATTTATTTTATGGTAGAAATAAGCCATTATGTAAGGAATATAATACCTCAAAGAAGGCATAACATGGAATTTGCATTCTTAAGTCACTGTTTATCATTTTTGGTGTATTTGTTTTCAATTGCTACTCTAACAAATTAGTATAAACGTAGTGATTCAAACAAATTACACAAACTTATAATTTGCTGGCATGGAGTTTGACATGGGTATCTCTGGGCTAGAAGCAAGGTGTCAGCATTGTTTCTTTCTCTTTTTTTTTCTTTTATGGAGGATCTAAGGGAGACTGGTTCTTTCCCTTTATTTGTATCTAAAACCTTCCCAAAGGCCTTGGCTTATGGCCCCTTTCTCCATCTTTGAAACCAGGACAAGTGGACCAAGTTTTCACAGAGCACCATTCTGACTCTCTTCTGCCTCATTTCCCTACTCTGAAGGACATGTGCTGATTAGATTGAGTCCACCCAGACATCTCAGATTAGTCAAGGTCTTTAACTTAATTGCATCTGCAAAGTCCCTTTTGCCAGGGAAGGCAACATCTTAACAGGGTCTGGTGGGAGGATGAGGATGTGGGCAATTTCCATGGGCAATATTCTGCCTTCCACATCTGTTTTCTTTGTCATGCATGTTTTCAGACTAAGTCACACATCGTTTTATAAATAAATCAATGTACATGAGTCTGGTTCTTATCTGTGATTTATTTTCTTTAATCTTTGTCTAATTTATCTTTTAATTGGTCTCTAAACATATTCCAAATAGTTGTTTAGCTTTCCACGGCTGGCCATGAATTTATCTACATAAAGTATTACATTTGGACACAAATTATATTGAATTATAAATATTTCCAATATTACTACACAGATTGTGTTGACAGAATTTGTTTGCCTGAGTTGACCATCAGTTTAATCAAACTAATTACTTTATCAGTTCAAAAAACAGTTTTATATTTGGAAAATATTTTATGATGCCATTTAACTTAAAAAAGAAAACTGGGCAGAAATTTATGTTATAAAGACTAGCGTTTCATTATCAGTTTGTGGATACTTTAGAAAAAATATACTTGTCACTGTTTCTTTTAAAGTTTACTTATATTAATACTTCACTAAAAAACTATTGTTAGAGAAAGTATTATGGCACAATATATTTTAAGGAAAATATGCTAAGATAAATATGAAATTTATACAGATGCAAATTCAAATTTCTTAGGATTTCTGGAAAAATTATACAATGTATATATGTATATGTATGAAATTAGAGCTTTTCAAGAATAATTTTTTAGATTAAAAAAGCATGACCAAAGAAAAAGTATCTGCCATTTACTATAACTTTTAATCAAGTTCTAAGCTTTTTCTCAATATCATTATGTTGTGGCACAAATTTTTTAAATGTAGATTTTATTTTATGTACTAAAGCAAACTTCTTAGTATTTTATCTTCAAATATAGTGTGTCTATATAGACAAATGGATGGTAAATTATGATGCAGAGATGTTAGATCGGATTGATAGATCTGATTGATATGATTGCTTAAGTTATGTGACTTAATCCTGAATTCTGTTAGTTATATTTGAGATAATTAATGATTCTCAAGTTCATTTATTAGTATCTTTCCAACGTTATTAAATTTGGCTTACAGAAATTCTTTTAATAACATTCTCAAAGCCCTTTAAATTAGCTGTTAAAAAAGTATCTAATGGAACACAGAATGGTTTAGCCATTGTGTAAATGAGTTTTGTGGTTTTTCAAAGAATTTAAACAAAATTGTAACGTTATCCTCAATTTCTCTTAGTTACATGCATAAAATAATTTATTTACGCATATTCACAAAAGCAATATTCTCCATGGTAAAAAAATAGAAATAGTCCAAATTTGAACAAATGGAGGAATGGATAAACAATTCATGTTATTTGTTTGGTGGAAGCTGCTTTTGCCAATTGGTTGAGAAAACAAATTGTGATATGTAATATTCCATTCAGTGGAATATTGTTCAGACATAAAATGAAATGAAGGGCTCATATTCATGATGCATAGCTCAGGAAGGGTAAACCAACATACTATGCTAAGGGAAAAGATCAGACACAAAAGATAACATATTTTATGATCCCATGTATATTAAATATCCAGAATAGATGAATCCAGGGGGACAGAGCACAAATTGATGGTTGCTAGAGGCTGAAGATAGAAAATAATGGGAAGAAAATTATCAATGAGTACTGGGTTTCACTTTGCAGTGTTGGACATGTTTTGGAATTAAATATAAGTGGTACTTGAGCAAGACTGTGAATGCTTTCAATGTCATTGAATTATTCATGTTAAAATGTTTATATGGTATGTGAATGTCGCATTGATGCACTTTATCTTTTGAAGTTATGTGGGATATACAGTGTAACTTCCTGTTGAGGACTAGGATGTTTATGCTCTTAGGTTCTCAGCTCTATTGTGTGTGTGTGTGTGGGGGGGGGGGGGCTCTGGTCTTAGTGGCCACCTGCTGAAGCTGCATCCCCTGGAATATAGCCTCTCCTTTCTGAATCTTAAGATTCAGTAACTGTAGGTAGGTGCTTTGTTGCCCTCAACAATTACAATCACAAAGCTTCTCCACATCTTTTTATCTTCAAGGATCCCAGTTGAGTATAATCTTCACCAGGTATATACCAAAACTCAGAAGAAGGGCTCTTAGCTCATTTGCTCACACATTGAGCATGAAAATTTAATCTGCTGCTCACATGCAGGACACAGTGATACTCTGATATATTAGTGTTTGCCAGAGGCTGATTGTAAGAGGGAATGGGAGAAACTCATCAGTGGGTACAGGGTTTTACTTTGCAGTGATGGAAATGTTTTGAAACTAGCTAGAAGGGAGTAGTTATGTAACACTGAATGACTCCTTGATCTGAGTGTACAAACATATAGATGTTACCTGATACCAGATGCCACACACAAATGAGGATCCTATGAAAAACTCCAGAACTTGTAAATCCATCTCTAATTCAAGGGGAAGGCAGTAATCTTCACTGACTGATCACATATTCCTATATCCTATGAGTGTGGATCTTAAAAAAGATTTTTAAAATAAAAAGTCAACATGCAACTATTTTCTTTTACTCCAGAAATTGGATGCCCTTTGAGGCAATATGTGACACTTGCTGATTATGAAAGAAATAGAGAACAGAAAGAAAAATGTGTTAAACAACATATGTTAAGGTTTAAAAAATATTATTTTAAAATTAGTAGAGCCTTGTATATATATTTTGATTTCCTAGGTTTAGGTTTTTTTTAGAAATTAAGACAAATCACATACAATCATTATATTCACAGTCTATTTTCTGCACTTTATGCTAGCAGTGGGAACACAAGGGCCAGAGATTTAGCTACAGAGATAGCATCTTTTTTTTAGAAATCTTCAGAGAATACTTTCATGCAATAACATATTGTTCTGTGTATTTTTGACCTATTCCAAAATAATTGAAGAACATATTGCATTAATGAAAGATCTATTATATCAGCACATTACAATTTAATCAGGCATCTTGATTGATGACCATAGGCATTCTGTTAATAGCTCAATGATTATTGATCAGAGGTTCTGAGGTAGGTTAATGAAGATGTCTCAGTTTCTTCTCTTTATATTCTTTGCACATTCAAAGACATTGAAAATCTTCCCATTTCATGAAATTTATTTCTCCACTCTTTGAATCTAGGTTGTTCATGAGACTTTCTTTTATCAATAGAATATTAACAAATATGAATAAACCATAGACTTGGAAATAATTTGACCATCGACTTAATTTTCTTACTGTCCTTAGAATCCTCTGATATCAGACCTGGCTATGAACCAGACCTGACCTCATGTGCTACATGATAAAGCTCATATAAATACGCCCAGTTACCTCAGCCACTCCAGATAAGGTCATTCTAAACCTTTCAACCATAGGCAATTCACCATCTCACTTCAGATTCATGAACAAGCCTAACTGAGATTAACCAAAACCATCCCAGACTTGATGAACCACACAGTTGGTTCCAGCTCAAATAGCCAACCCACAAAATCATGAGCTAAATAAATATTTATTCCAGGACATGACACCATCTTCAAGATTGTATTCTTATATACCAAGAGTCATCTAAAAAACTTACTAATCTTTTACTTGTACAACTTATTTGCCATCACATCCTAATTCTCCAAGATAAAATACAAATATCAACATCCATTTTTAAAAACTTTCATTATCAGATGTATGTCTAATATATATGTCTAATAATACATTAATACATATATAAAATATATATCTAATATATATATATGTATACTTTTGAACAATGACCTTTTCAGTTTTGTGTTATGGACTTATTATATGTACTCTCAAAGTACATATAATAAGTCTTGACCATGATTGAAGACTGAAATTGGAGAGAAGACATGTAGGAGGTAATTAAGGTTATATGAGGTCATAAAGGTGAGATCCTAATCTAATAATTTGGGTGTCCTTGTAAGAATATGGCAGGGATGCACCTGAACACAGAAAAGGCCATGTGAGGAGAAAACAAATCTGTCAACACCTGGCTCTTGGACTTCCAGGTTTCAGAATGGTGAGAAAATATATTTCTCTTGTTTAAACCACCCAATCTGAAGTATTTTGTTATGACATCTTCAGTATACTAATACAGCTCTATTGCAGCCTTCTTTTTGTATATGAATCAACTGAGTCTTGAGAGATATTTATATAATTGGACCATCATAGCACCTGGCCCACTTTGATGATGAAACCAGGTTCTCAACAATATAGAGAAAGCAAAGTGTTTTTATTTGACTTCCCTGACAATACCAAGATTAGTGTATCTATATCTACATGTTCAACCACCCCAAAAACACAGCAAATATTTAAGATAACATTATTTTTGTCAAATAAAATAAAAGATCTAACACAAAACATACATTCACAAATGACCAATTAAAGAGAGAAAAGTATGGAAAAAGAAAATAGGAGGAAGGTTATCCATGAAACCATTGAGAATAGGGACTCTTGTGAGCCGATTTGTTTTTCTTTCTTCATCTAATTGCTTCATAATTACAGCTGTTGCATATCATGCTAGCTTTTTTCCATATCATGTTGGCTTATTTATCCATCATGGTTGGTTATTTATGTGAACTTTCTGTTAAATATTTAGGCTTCTATTCCTTATATGAAATAATTGATAGAAGGTGACTTTATTGAAATTTTCCAGTCCTCTTTTTATAAGAGGTCCATATTCTACTGTTAGATCAAATAAGTTATGCTCTTTTATGCATTTGCTAAATCTATTTTATTTCCTTGTTTTGTTAGTCAATTCCCTCGCATGAGGACATCAAACAGGACACTGAATGTACATATCTGTGTGGGGTTACCTTTGGAAAAATAGTATCACAAATGTGAATTAGCTCAATAATAACAAAATCCAAGTGAAAGAACTATCCTGTTCTCCAAATCAAATATTTCTTAAAAGCAATCAATGATTATTTAAAAATAAATGAAAACACATTTAATAAGCTTTGCTAATGATTTTGGATAAACACTTGGATTGATTCAAAACTAATGAGTATGACTAAAACTCTTGCATCCATCACTAACTAAACTGTTTTTAAAGTTAAGTACTCAATATTTTTATTTTTTAGTGTTGCATCATTAAGTAAAATTTGTATTTAATGGATTCTGATTTTGTGCATGTAAATGTTTTTTGCTTTTAAATTGGAACAAGCTATTTTGTGACATTTATATTAACAATTCTGTCAAGAGATATACAACAAAACTATTAAAAACTAAGATTTCCACACATATTACACACACACACACACACACACACACACACACACACATACCTTTTTAAGCATATTAGTCTTAAAGCTAACAATATTTTTTTTGGAAAATTATTTCTTTTCTTTTAAGTATTAGCATTTAGTTTAAGTATCATGGTATAATGTACAGAATATTGTACTAAATGTCTTATGATATCACAGACTTTATATTTTCCATTCTATTTTATGAGATGAAGATGGCTTCTCTGGCCTTTTTAAGTTACATATAGGTTAAAATATCTGAAATACCTTATATTTGTATTAAAAACATAGAACACTATGGCTTACCTAGTTAACTGTTTGTTGTGGTGGTGGTATTGGGGATTGAACCCGCAGGCATTCTACCTCTGAGCTACACCCTCAGTCCTATTTTATTTTATTTTTTTAAAAGAGGGTCTCACTAAATTGCAGAAGGCATTGCTAAGTTGCTGAGGCTGTCCTTGAACCTGCAATCCTCCTGTCTCATCCTCCCAGGTACTAGAATTACAAGCATGTGCCACCATGACTGTCTAATCAACTGTTTTGAACCATGTATGAATACTTGACTTCTTTCATAAAGTTATCCTTCTTTTTAAGGTTTTTGAGTAATGTCTTTTCATTTCTTTAAATTCATACAATGTAACCAGTAGTCAGGATATAAACTGTTCCAATACTACAAAGAGATGCTATTCGTTGGCTCTGTTAAATCATATTCTTACCTAAATCCAACTATCCAAATCCTGGATATTTCTGTCTACCTTATTTGCCAACATTATAATATTATAATATGACATATATATAGTATAACATTATAACACATATGTGTGTGTGTCTATATGTAGTAACTATTTGTTTCTTTTATTGCTGAGTACTGTTTATTGTTTGGATATATCATGGCTTTTTCTTAATCTCTCTATATCCGTTCATAGGATATTTTGTTGCTATCTAGCCTGCAATATTGTAAAGAAAACTGCTAAGAACATTGAATAAAGATATTCATATCCATAAAATCCTATTTTTCTGGAATAAACACTCAGGACTGTGATTACTGGGTTGTATGATGAGGATGTTTAAGATTTTATGAACCTGCCAAACTGTTTTCCAGTGGGGCTGAACCATTTTACATTTCTGGCAGAAATGTTTGAGAGATCCAGTTACAGATGGGTGATATTTTAAGTAATGTAAAATACAAAATTACTTCTTTTTGAATTCTTGGACAAACGAGACTTGGTCATAAAATGTATCTGGGAAAAATTGCTCAACTGAATGTCGATACTGAGAAAGAAAATAGCATATGATTCACTCATGCAAAATTTTGTTTTATGAAATGATTGACTGGCTAAATTGACATTAGATTTGGCTCGTGGGGGAATTTATATATCACTTTTTATATTAATCAGACTATGTTCTTATTTCTGTTCAAAATAAACAACAGATTTTATTGTGTGAAATTTACCCTAAATAAACCAAAATTCTTAGGGTCTTTGGAGATTCCTGGCAATATGGTCATTCATTAACAATATGGGGAGAGGGGGAACTCAATCTGGGAGAGGAAGTATTAGCAAGATTTGGAATGTAATATAATCTCACCAGCCAAACAAGAGTTACTTTGAAATAGATTCTATCTATTTAAAGAGCTCTTGTCTTCTTTAGAAGTAAGATCACAACATCTTGTATTACCTTCACAGTGGAAAAACAAAAGACAATTCCTGTGAACATCTTCATTTCAGTAATAGGCTATTGCATTCATTCTTCAAAAGAAACACTTTAAAATATGAAACTAATTTATCCCTAAATCAATGGCAAAAAGTTAATGTAATTTTCAGTTTTTCTCCTTTATAAAACCATAGGCAAAAAGCGTTGAAGAATGGCAAGACAACTAAGAAAGGATCTTAAACTAGTCATAGTTGTTCTTTACATTTTTAGCATAATTATGCTAGTCAATGAAATCAAACATTTTAATTATTTACCTTTTTGGTGTATTTCCAATACTTTCAGCAATGGAAATCATTCTCATATGGAATTCATTCATTTTAAAATATCTATGTAGCTTCATGTATTTTCCTAAATGCATCTTGGTTTGTCAGTTAAAAACAAAATGAACAGATAATGGAACTACTTCCATTCAAAGTAAACAACTGTGCATGCCTGAGATATTTTCCTTCTATGAAATGGTAATAGATACTACAAAAATCATTGTAAAACATAGCAAAAATCATTTAAAACATTTTAAATGTAAAACATTTAAAATAGCCAATAAGAAGAAGACAAAAATGAAGAAAATAGTACATGATCTCCCTCATCATGGAGGTCTGGCACAGAGTATTTAGTCAGAACCACAGAGGTGTAGCAGGACTTGACCTGCCTTTTCATCAGGTAAGCATGAGGGTGGTATTTTATTCTCCATTCTACTAACTTTGTGATATAATTCACTGTTTTTTTTTATATTAGTCTTAAAAATGTTTCTCATTTCAGTCATGTTCTTTCTGTAATTTAATAGTTCCTTCTTTTTAAATTTTACTTGTATCTTGGGAAAATTTCTTCAAAGTAGAAAGTCTCAACACAAAATAATAAGCTTCTTTGACACACTGTCAATAGCAGTAACCACCACCACAACTTCAAACAAGAAATGAAAGGGATTTTTTTTTTTTTCGTACAAAGGCAAAGACATTAATAGTTTGTTTTCAATTAGGTTTTGGTCCTTTAAGGTAAACAATAGAAATAAAGCAGATGCATTCTTTCACTAATTATATTTCCCCAAACAAATTTATTATGATATCTTAACAGTTATAAGTTATCAATTTATAACCAAATATAGTTATTATTATTCACTGGGATGACTTTATGTGAGGATTAGAAATGATTTGATGATAAGAACCCATACCTAAATATTTCAGAAGCAATCAAAGTAAAAACATTCCTTTCATGACTATGATACTTAACATAAATTAGATAGCTAAAGGAACGTTGTCAAACATGTCTTTTGGTGCATGCTGTTTATCAGACACACTCACTCTGTGGACAGTGAAAGCCCAAGTTAAGCTTTTTCACTGCATACTGTAAAACACTTAAGATCAAACCCAGGATTGGGTGAGCTCTACACAATTACTGGTGTCAGCAGTTTAAATATAGCTCTTGCTGAGAACACCTTTGAGATAACTGTTCAGACCCATTCATTTTGCCAAGTAGAAGCAGTAATTGGTAACTCTCAGGGCTACCTACAAACACCATGTTCCTCCAAGAATAACCCAGCATGATTAGCTCTCAGAAATTGGCTCCACTTTTGCTGACTTTTTGAGAGCCGTTCTTCACACAGTCACAGATAAACCCACTGTAACCAAGCAAAGCTGATGACTCATTTCATGGCTTTCTGCATGTCTCTTTCAAAGCCCTATGTTGTTTCCTGTTGTTTCCGTTTCAGAAAGAACAAGCATCTATTTTTAACAAAAGGGCACATTTACTACATTATTATTCAGAAAAGCACCAAGCTGGCATATTCTAATCTTACTCTGTGACATGCAGAGCATTCCTGGGTTTTGTTCCACAAATAGAGCAAAGTTTTACTTCAAGGAGCAATGTCAAAGTGACCTTCATGCTTATATATAGACTTTTGTGTGTTGCTACAGAAAACGCAGAATTCAAATTGAGTCTCCCTGCAAAATGCATTCTGGAAGGAGACATTTCTAGAGATTATAGATGGTTCAAAAGCAATTTAATGCTGGGTACACTTGGGGTGCTGTCTGATTCATGAATAATGAGGACACTTACATGTTCACATGATATATGATATTCAAACAGAACTCAATGAATATTTCTTATGGAGGAGGTGTCAGCTGGAGTGGTTATGTATGAGGGAGCTGCCTCAAAGGGTTCAGAGTTTAAATTAATGTAAAATGAAGCTAATTTTCTTTTCTTTAACAAGAAAATATATTATTTTGCCTGAGAACTGGATAAGAAATGAACACTTGTCAATGTTGCAAATTAAATATTGGTACAATATGTTTAAAATAGCATTCATCTTCATGGTAATTGTGTAGAAATCACTTTCTGATCCATACTTAACCAAAAAAACAGAGATTTTCATTTTTTACAGTAATTGGCCATATACAATTGCCTACAAGAAATTAAAAATAAATGAATAATGTAATACAAGTGTACCACTAGGGAAGTTAATGACCAAACCATCTCCATTCTTTACTCATATCCTATAACAATATATGTTTTAATTCATGTTAAAGTAGTAAAATCAGTAGTATAATCTTATTCCAAATACATATGCTTGTAAAGTCTGAATGAATTCATTTTTGTTATTTGTTTTGTATCCTATTTAATCCATATATTTTTCTTTTATTTAAATGTTTTGTCTTTTAAATGTTTTTCCTTTAAATGTTTTTATATAAATGTTTTTCATTTATTTTAAATGTTTTATTTAAATGTTTTTTATTTCATTTAAATGTTTTTTTCTTTTATTTTAAATGTTATTTTTATATTTTATTTTAATACTCCTATAAAGTAATTGATTATTTTGCAAATAGTAAATACCTAGGTAACAAATATTTCATGTTGCATCTCTTGCTATTATTAGTACATCTTCTTGTCTGTTTTTTGATATAAATAACTAGAAATTTATGGGATACAGTGTGATAATTGGATATGGATACAATGTGTAATGATTACATTTATCAGTTGTAATGACCAAGACACCTACCATTTCTTTGTGTTGGCGAAATTTGAACTTCTCTCTTCTTCATAAAAATTTTGATAAATTGTTATGAAGCATAATTGCACAGCTATGCTATAGAACATCAGAAAGGAAAGTATTTCTTCCTGTCTAACTGTATTTTGGCACCTGTTATCCAATCTCCATCCACCCCTTTTTTCTCTTATTTTTCCTAACCTTTAGTGGACAACTATTCTATTCCCTACTTCTATTAAATCAAGTTTCTTTCGTCTTCTAAATATGAATGAGAAAATATGGTATTTGTCTTTCTATGGTTGGCCTATTTCAGTCAACATAATTCCCTCCAGTTCCATTCATGTGGTTACAAATGACAGAATTTTATTCTTTGCATGGCTGAATAATATTCCAGTATGTGTCTACACCATATTTTCTCTGTCCATTTATCCCTGGTGAACACATTGGTAGGTTCAGTATCTTGGTTATTGTGAACAATGCTGCAATAAGCAGAGTGCAGGTATTTCTTTGATATATTAATTGCATTTCTTTTGTATATATAGCCAGTAGTATGATAGCTGAATCATATCGTAGTTCCCTTTTTAGTTTTTTCTTTCTTTCTTTCTTTCTTTCTTTCTTTCTTTCTTTCTTTCTTTCTTTCTTTCTTTTTTTTAGGAAACTCCAGTATTAGTATAATATAAATTAGTATGAATTAATATAATGGCTCTACTAATTTACATTCTAACCATAAGTGTATAAGGGCTACCCTTTCTCAACATCTTTTCCAGTGTTTATTTATTTTTTATCATAACAGTTCTAACTGGGTTAAGATGATATCTCATCATGGTTTTGATTTGCATTTCACTTATGATTAGTGATGTTAGTATTCTTTCACATGCTTGGCCATTTGAGTATCTTCTTGAGATGTCAATTCAGATCACTTGCCCATTTTACAAATTGGATTATAGTTACTAATATGTTTTTTTTTTTCTGAGGATTTTTTTTTTTTTTTTTTGATAAGAAGTATCTTTGTAGTCTGGATATCAGTCTCTTGTTGGATGAATAGTTTACAAACATACTTTCCAGTTCTGCAGGTTGTCTCTTTACATTGATCATTTCCTTCGCTGGTCACAAGCTCATTCATTTCATACAAACCCACTTTTCTTTTTGCTTTTGTCACCTGGGTTTTAAGATCTTATCCAAAATTCATTGTCTACTCTGATATCTTAAAGCATACTCTCTATGTTTTCTTCTGGGAGTTTCATAGTTTCAGGTCTTACATTTAGGTTCTGCAGTCATCTGCATATGCATATCGAGGTTTCCCAGCACATATATTGAGGATCTTATCTTCTCTCCAATGTATTTTTTTAGCATCTTTGTCAAATATTCGTTGGATTTGTCTGGGTTTATTTCTGGGTTCTCTATTCTTTTCCACTGGCTTATGTGTTGGTGCAATGTCTGACTGCACTGAGTTGTTTTGGTTACTATACCTGTGTAGAATGTTTTTAAGCCAGGTATTATGATATGTCTGGCTTTGTTCTTTTTGTTCAAGATTGCTTGGGATGTTTTGTGTTCCTATTTGGATTTTAGAATTGTTATTTCTAGTTCTGTGAATACTGTTATTGGTATTTTGATAGGGATTTCATCAGTGTTGATTGTGTTGGATTCTGTGAACATTTCAAAAATACAATTCTTCCAGGGATTGATTACTTTCTCTTGTCCGTTTTGAATATCCTTTACTTATTTCTCTTGCCTTATTGCTCTAAGTCCTCCAATACTACTTTGAATAAGAATAGTTAAAATGAAAGTTCTTGTTGTGTTTTTGAATATTAAGAAAATAAGTGAGCATTCCCTCATTCAGTATGATGTTGGTTATGGTTTTTCATACATAGTCTTTTAACAGGCTGAAATATGTTCCTCCTCTATCTAATCTATGAAGTTATTATCATGAAGAGATATTAAATTCTAGTGAGTTCTTTTTATGCTTCTTTGAGATTATCATATGTTTTTGCTCTTCATTATGTTTGACGTGATATATATTAGGGAGAACGTATGCTTATGTTAAGTGAGATTAGTCAGTCACAAAAAATAACCTCTATTTTTATTTATTTGGCTCTTATATAATTTTTTCTTGGCTAGTCTACCTAAATGTTTGTCAATTCTGTTATTTGTTCAAGAAACCAACACTTTACACCTTGGCTCATTAATCTTTTGCATTGTTTTAGTCTATAGTTTCTATTCTGATCTTGTCATTTTTTCCTTCCATTAACTAAATTAGCTTTATTTGTTTTCTAAATCCTTGGGTTGCATTGTTAGGAAGTTTACTTGAAAAAAAAATTATTTTCTTGTTGTAGATGCTTATTGCTATACACATGCCTGTAAATACTGCTTTTGCTGAATATCATGGTTGTTGGTATGCTGTATTTTCATTTTCATTTGTATCAAGAAGTTTAAAAATTTCCCTTTTGATTTCTTCATTCATTCACTTGTTATTAAAGAGCATGAAGTTTAGTTTCCATGTTTTTATGTAGTTCTAAAGTTACTCTTGCTGTTGATTTCTAGTTTTATTCCATTATGGTCAATGGAGATACATATAATTTTGATCTTTTAAAAATATGTTGACTTACTATATGGCCTACTACATGATCTATCCTGGAGAATCTTTTTTATGCTATTAAGAAGATCATGTACTCTGTAGATGTTAAATGAAAGGTTCTATCAATGCCTGTTAGGTCCATTTGGTCTATAGTAGTTTAATTCTGATGAGTCTTCATTTTTTTTTTTTTTTTATAATTTGCTTATTAATGAAATGGGGGTGTTAGATAGTAAACTATTATCATATTTATTGGAAATTATCTTTCCCTGTAGAAATGATATTGCTTTACATAATTTGGTGTTTTAGCACTGGGTGCATAAATATTCAGTTATTATTTTCTAATGTTGCATTGATCCCTTAATCATTATATAGTGATCTTATCGGTCTTTTTTCAGTTATTGACTTAATATGTGTTTTATCTGATATAAGTACAGGCTTTCATGTTGACTTTTGGTTTATATTTATTTGATACATCTTTTTTAATCTCTTCAATTTTAGTCTATGTGTATTTTTACTAGTGAAGACACTTTCATATAAGTAGTGAATATGTCATTGACATTGTTTTTATGTTTGTTTTGTTTTTTCATTTTGTTTCATTTTTTTAGTCATTCAGCTAGTCAAAATTACTTGATCTGGGAATGTAATTCATTAATAGTGTGAATTATTATAGATAAGTATGGACATTCTTTTACCGTTTTATTTTTCTGATAGTTTTACATATACTATGTCCCTTCCTTTTTTACTGTTAATTCCTTCAGCTGGAGGTTTTCTGTACTGAAAACATTTAAATATTTTCTTTTTGTGTATTGCTCTAATAGTCATTTTTGTACTTTTGCATGTTTTCATAATGATAGTTATTTTCTTCTTGCTTTTATTATAGGGCTCATTATAGTACTTTTGGATGCTAGGGTTTTTTTTGTTTGTTTGTTTGTTATTTTGTTTTGTTTTCACTCAGGAATTTCAACATAGTATCGCATTATCTCTTTTTACCTGCTGAATATTCTGCTGAGAAATCTGCTTTTGGAATCCTGGGGATCCCTTTGTATATGACTTGATGCATTTCACTTGCTATTTTTAGAATTCTCTCTGAGCCTTATACTTTTGACAATTTGACTATGATACAGGGTTTTTGTTTGTTTGTTTGTTTTGTTTTGTTTGTCAAATCTTTTAGGAGACCTTTGAGCTTCCTGTACCTGACTATCTTTCCCAAACATCAATAATGAAAATATTCACATGCATAATGATGTACCATAAGTCCTCTATGCTAAAGGGCCTGTCTTCAAGCATAGACATTTATTCTTTCTTCTGATTAATCCTGCCTGTTATTAAAGCTGTACTTTTAAATTTTATTTATTGGGATGCATAGCTCCAAGATTTCTGTTTGTTTGAGGTCTCATTCAGATCATTAATTATTTTTTCTAATTTAACAAAATTGACTTTATCTCATTGGGTTTCGTAAGCTCATTGCTTTGAATTACGTTTCATTCAACTCATTAACAAGGCCATCTAATAGATTTACATACTGGCCTAGCTGACCTTCTGGTGGTAGCTTCATGGCCACCTCATAGCCCTCCCTTTGATAGGGTCACAGGTTGCTTTCCAGCACCAAATACTTCAGACATCCTTGGCATTACCGGGGGCTTCTCGGGTCCTCCTACTTACTTTTTACCCATAAAGTGAAGTCCTTTTTGGTTCAGTTTGATCTTGTCTGGAGAAATGGTAGAATATATACTGTATGCTTCATTCCCTACTTCATAAGCTAATGAGTGTCTCCATGCTCTGAGTTACCTCTGCCAAGTACCCAATACACTCCAGTGAAATAGCCAGTATTTTCCCCTTACTTGGGGCCTTTATTTGTGGATGAAAGCATGACAGCCACTTCTAGTTAGGCATCTTGCTGATATCACTCCAGGTATTTATTTCTTAATGTGAAAGTTTCAAAAGAAATCTATACTGCTAAGGTTACAAACACAGGGCCAGTTTACAGTAGAATAAAATGACTTCAATGTATGTTTCTGCAATCTGATTCCTTGGCTATAATGAGTGTATAATGCAAATAAATCTGTCCCTCAGAAAATGTTGCTTTTCGGTGAAAACTGACCAGTGTAGGTAAATTGGAATTCTTCTGCCAGATGTCAAAAATTTCTCTATCTCACTTTATTTTTTCCATAGCACTTATTTCTCCCATAAATAATATGTAATTTTCATAAAATTATGTTTGTTTTCTATTATTTCTCACTAGAATATATCTTCACAGAGGCAGAGATTTTTGTCTGCTTTATTCATGAATCCATGTACAATACCTAATATGCTTCCTAGAACATAGAAAGTTCTTATAAATTTTGGCTGGATAAATAAAAGAATACTCACTAGGGTTCTGAGATGAAAAACTTTATGTATACACACACACACACATACATATATATATATATATATTTATTTATATGAGAATTGGTATATTAGTTCATATGCTATCTTTTAGAAGTGTTGAGTCTATCTGGAATGTTATGAATATTCTTCCAGATTTACAAGACTCAAATATTAGTCTAGGTAGTAAGGATTATTTTTATATAAATAATCATTTGTCAGATACTGATCTTAAAATATCCATAATATAAAATTTCCTAGTTTCAAAATATAGGTTTTCTTCCAGACCTTTTGAAGAATTACAAGAATTGGTAGATTCTTATATTACCTTTATGAATACTATAAATCTCTATAAATAATTTTCATGGGGGTTTAGATTAGATAAAGATTTTAACCATGATAATAAGCAACTTAATAAGAAAAAATTTAAAGATATATTATAGATTAATACAAATATTAAAGTAATACTGACCTTAAAGAAAAATAAATATCATATTAAAAAAGCACATGTCTGCTTAGTAGTTCCATTACATAAGAGGTAGAAGAAAGATTGGGAAGTAGAGCCAATAAAGCGAATAGACGATAAACTTTGTAACATACAGAGTAACCTAGTGTGATGCAGTGTGCTCCATTCAGTGGTTCCTTTGGTCCAGGGAAACAAGGAGGGATGAAAGAGCATGAGGAATTTGCAGGATGATTAAAAAATTCTATTTCTTAATTCTGGTGTTGATTTCATGAATTCCAACATCTTTTAAAAACTCATAAATATTAAATGAATGTGACTTCTTATATATAAATTATTCTTCAGCAAGTTGATGAGGAAAACCAAAAGTCAGCAGCCAATTGTCAGAGACAACTTAGACCTATAAAGGTTATGAGGCCCCATCCTCAACAAATCCACACTCAAAGGAATACTGAAAGTAATTGTCTTCAAATATAAATAAGAATAATCCCTTTTGGACACTCAGAAGTTTAAGGAGAGTAAACCTAAATAATACAGACCCTATAAGCAATAATGATGCCTTATTTCATTTAAAGTATGTACTGAATTAAATATAATAGCATAGTGGCACATAAGTTGTGAACAAGTGACTTAATTTAAATGCTTCTAAGTTGTTTACATTGTCCATTAATAAGTCTCATACACATATGAATATTATGTAGTAGGTCATTTGAGAAGGTATCATAGTAATTTCTTGGCTAAATACTAAAATAGTAATGAGAGTAAAAAGTTTTAATATAAGAGTGGGGAAAGACAATTAAACACACACACACATACACATACACAATAATCCTAATGAATGGAAGAAAGAAAAAAGGAAAGACAGCATATGGGCATGTGGAACAAATAAAAGTAAATAGTAAGATGAGCGGATTTCAACTTGAATATTTGGATAATTATGCTACTTTTATTGAAACTGTTGTATCCATTAAAAGCCAATGACTATTAGAGTACTCAAATACACACACACACACACACACACACACACACACACACACACACACATTAAGACACTGATATATATAAAAAGAAACACACCATAACAATATATTGATTCTACAAAGGATATATAAACATTTTAAAGTCTATGAACCTTCTAAAATATCCTTGCTTAAAATGAGTATGTACAAACTTGAAGGGTACATCCATAATTATGAGATATTTTAATATTCTTGTTCCCATTAATGATAAAGTAGCTCAAAAAATCAACAGAAGTGTAGAAAATTTCATCATCTGCTTAGTAAACTTAATTTACTTGATATATGTGAAGTATTGTATACACAAAAAAGCAGGATACTCATTGTTTAACTTGCACATGTAACTTTGAAAAAATTGACTGCATGCTTCACCACAAAGCAGGTCACAATTAATTATAAAGGAAAAAATCATAGAGTATGTTTTATGGACATAAAATATTAAGCCATAAATCAAAAGCAAAAAGATAACTAAAAAATCATAATTTGGAAATTAAGAAATGCACTTCTAAATAAGCCATAGATCAAAATGAAATCAAAGTGGAAATAATAGTTTAGATTAATCAAAATGAATTACTACACATCAGAATTTATGAAATTCAAAGAAGCTCTGCTATAAGGAAAATTTATGGCTTGATGCATATTTCAGAAAGGAAGAAAAGCTTATACTCAATGAGAAACATTAGAAAAAGTTCATAAAATACACAGATTCTGTACAACTCCAGTTAGAATAGAAATCATTAAGCATACAAACAATAGTAAATGCTGGTAAGGATGTAGGGAAATAGAAATTCTTATAAACTATTTGAGGATTATAAATTATTACAGAAATCAGTATGGAAGAGATAAGAAATTAAGCATCATATGGCACAGCTTTACCACTTCAGGGTATTTTTTTTAAAGGAATAAAGTCAGAATACTATAGTGATACATACATAGCCATGTTTACAGCAGCACATTTCACAATAGCCAAATTGTGAAACCAACCTAGGTGTCCGTCAACAGATGAATGGATAATGAAAATGAGGTATAGATGCACAAGGAACTTTTATTCAGCCATAACATACACAATTATGTTATTTGCAGGAAAGTGCATGGAACTAGAAATTATGCTAAGTAAGATCAGTCAGTCTCAGAAAGTTACAGGTTCAATGTTTTCTCTCGTATGTGGAAACTAGATAGAAAATAAGAAACAAAAGAGACCTTTGATAATTGAGGAGAAAGAACATAGAATAATGGAAGGGGAGGAGAGAAGGAGTGGAGACAGGAAAAGAAAAACAAATGAGGTGATGAGGGAAACACTTCAAATTATGCTGTCTATATATGATGATACCACTACCAATCTCACAAATATGTATGGGGAGGGAAAGGAGATCAGAAGGAAAAAAAAAAAACAAACACCAAATCCTGAGTGCATGTATGTGTATATCACTTTGAACCTCTGTATGAAGTATAATTACAATGCATCAATAAAATATTTAAAAATTAACATAAAAAAGAAAAAGCTCAGAAAATTAACACCCCAAAATACAAGGAAAATATAAAAATAGGATATATATTAATGAAACACAAAATGAGTGTGTATTTGATAACTATAATAGAGTTTAAATTTAGTTAAGGATTTTATCTGATGAAAATTATCAAGAAAGAAGAGTAGGCTTAAAAATCAACATCAGGAATTTTTAAAAATTTATGGTAGCATCCTGAAATCATTAGATATTCTAAAGCATTAATATATACTGGATGTTCATAAATTGAAGGTTCAAAATTGTAAAGATATCAGATTATCTCCAAATTTAAATATGAGTTAAGTCCAATAGCATTCAAAATTTCAACAATTTACATGATTATGTGGAATTTACAAGATGATTAAGAGAATTAGGAATCCAGAATAATCAATTCATTCTTGTAGAAGGTCAAGGTAAAAGATTTTGCTTTTCAGAAGATAAAAGCATTTCATTAAGTGGTCTTAAATAAAATAGCATGGCATGGACTGAAGGAAGTATGAAAAGAACACTGGAGCAGGATAAACCAGCACTGAGAGCTTCACTATACGGTATTTGGCATCAATTGCCATGCTACTACATGGCAGTATAAAGTCATCAGGTACCATCTGGAACGGGTATAATTAACATACTTAGAATCTATGACAGAAATCTCCTAAGTGCAAGTTCAGTGATTAGAAAATGTGCTGAGCATTTTTATTCTCCAACTAAAGCAGAGGCTTCACCTGGATCAAGTAAAAAAGCAAGATTAATGCTACAAAGTAGCTGAGGGCAAGCAACCTTGGGACTCTTAATGTGGAGAGGAAACTCCAGAAGAAATGGGGAAGTGTAAGGATCCTTACAGCTGAGATGCTAATCTCTTATCAGATACAGAGGCCAGACTCCTTAACCATTTGGTTTACCATTTCTCATTAGGAGATTGAGTTTGGTAACTCATACTCTAAGCTACACAACATATGAACATCTAAGTAGAGGTCAGTGAACTTCAACAAACTTTATATTTAGACTTGAATCTAAGTTTCTTTAATTTCAAGAAAATAAGCTAATCATGGAATCTGTCTCTTCTTAAGAACATTATTTATATTGTATTTATGTGATGTGCAATCCAAGAGAACTAATAGAAACACAATTTGGGTATCCATGCAAAATGGTTGCTTTCAGAGGTTAAATGAATTGGGATAATATAGTGAGTTGAATTTTGCATAAGGTTTTATACACTAACTCAGACACTGTGATCATAGTAAGTGCTTACTCTATCGGCACTTACATCATATTAGTCTTTCAAAAGGCATTTTAATGACTTTGAATTTTCTCCCTTTTTCAAAAAATATTTTTATTTATTGTGCCATAGGGAGACACTTAACATGAGATCTGCTCTTAACAAACTTTAAAGTGTATGATAAAATATTACTTGTCAATTAGCAACTCCAGTTTGATTTTATTCTTAGCTACCATCATTCTGCTCTCTGCTTTAACAGTTTGACTCTGTTAAATATGTCATAAATTGTAATTTATTTTGATGGGAAAATTAAGGACAGATTTTGTGTTCACCTATTAAAAGGAGATTGACTTTGATGTACCTTGAACACTACAGTGAAGTGAGAAAATCACTACCCAATTTAAATTCCTTCTTCTTTGCAGCTCTCCACATTTTAAAGTCTCTCTTCATTTAAATGGTTAACTTTCCTCTGATTGCTGGATCGTGTTTTCATTTGGCAATATTTCTATAAAATATTTCTATTTTATAATATTTCTAAAATATTATAAAATATTTATATTTTATAAAACATTTTATAAAGGTATTTTGTAAAGGTATTATAAAATAGGAATGACTGTGGTGGTTACTAAAAACTATGGCTAATAATTACCCCCCCACCCCAAGAAAATGATGAGTGAGTCTCCATATTCTGTGGCCTCTAAAACTGAAGGTAAGGGAAATCAGTCTGTGACCTGCCTAAATTCTTTATTGAGTTTTCCTTTCCTTTCCAGTGATTCCTCTTATTCCTTAAGCAACTATTGATTTTATAATCTTTCCCTTTCCCTCTTCACCTATTAGCCTCTGCTCTCAGAAAGAAATTAAAATTTACTTCATATTTCAGCTCAAAATATTCATTTTAAACTTTTTTGTGTTATCCTTTCCAGGGATATTTGCATTTTATGAAGTCCAACTTAATCATGGAATAAAACTTGAAAAGTAACATCTGTGACATGATGGATGAGGCATTATTTTGAAGCAATAAGGGTTTTCCTACTGTCTCTGAAGAGCAGTGTGCTCACACATGGAGTGGGCTTGTTCATAGAGTGATTGTTCTGTCCTATATTCAAATTGTTACATAGGAAAAGATGTGGTGGAAGGAAGGGATTAAAGGTCAAAGAATGCGTGTTGATTATTGTAACATAATGGGAACATAAATTTTTATATGATCTCATAATGTTTATTTTCTGCATAAATATTAAGATCAGCATATCATGAGTCAAAATGCAAAATTTAGAGCTTGGCATGGTGGCATTCACCTGTAATCCCAGCACCTGAGAGGCTGAGACAGGAGGAGCACAGGTTCGAAGCCAGCCTCAGCAACTTAGTGAGATTTTATTTCAAAATAAAAAAGCAAATAGGGCTGAATGTATAGCTCAGAGGTAGAATGCCTCTAGGTTCAACTTCAGCACCAAAAAAAAAAAAAAAAAAAAAAAATTTTTTTTTTTTGCGGTACTGGGGATTGAACTCAGGGGCTTTCTACCTCCGAGCTATACCCCCAGCCCTATTTTTTATTCTTTATTTTGAAACAGGGTCTCACTAAATTGCAGAGTGCCTCACTAGGTAGCTGAGGCTGGGCATGAACCTGGATCCTCCGGTCTCAGCCTCCCAAATGCTGAGATTACAAGCGTGCACCACCAAACACTCGGCTAAAAAAAAAAAAATCAAAATTTATATTTGTCAATTTAATGCTCATTGTTTCTTTCTCCTAAACAATGTATCTTATTAAAAAGAGTAATGTTTTATTTTTAATTTTTTTATAATAGTGTTCGAATACAATTTACTCAAAAAGTTGCTACTTAAAAACTGAATTTCTTTCTCAGGAGGTAAGAGCATTCTTGAGATTTTAGAAGTCTAACCAATCTAATCCTTCCTCATTGGGACACAGTTTGCAGAGCTTTGCAGAAATTGAACATCTGGCTTTTTGCCTGTATACCTGATGATATCTCAGGAGAAATTGTATAAATTAAAGATAGACACATAAAGGTTTTTCTTTTTGGATTTAAAAGAACAGACTATAGATATGCAAAGCAACAATAGCAGGTAGGTGAAAAGTAATAGACATCAGTGGTCCTCAGTTAGCAAACTAAGAAAATGATGACAAAACAAAATAAATGATGCGAAAAGAACAATAAAAACAATATAAATTGAAATGTAAAAATATTTTGTGTGGGCCCAGATAATGCTAAAATTATGTTCTTTCTTCCATTTCATAGGTGGAACTTTAAGTCATTAGCTCTTTCTCCCCTCACGCCTTCATTTAATTTTTGAATATAGTGAGAACTTGGCACATTTGCCAAATCTGATTTTTACTTTAATTTTACTTTTTCTGTTTTATAGACCCATGCATTAGCCTGCTGATTCAGATTTACTCCTTAATTTCTGAGCTGCTATTAGTCAGAGATGCATGTTATATATATTCATAGACACACACTCATCCCATTTCATTCTCTATTTTTCTATCTCTTCCTTCCCTCTCCTCAAGTCTTTTGAGCTAAGAATAAAATTATTACCTCCCTGTAAGCACTACAATTTCTGATTCACCATGTTGCACACTTCTTAAAGATTAGAGTTAACTTTTTCATGGTTGATTCCTTGTAAGCTAGCCTTCTAGAGAGAGGTCGGGTTTTGAGGTGTCTATGAAGCTCTAAAGATGTGGCAGATCAGAAATCAAGACCAAAGATATATCATAGCAGAAAGCTACATTATGAGTCTTAGATGTTATCACTTGGTCACACAGGGGAAATACAAGTCTCTCTAACCACAAAATCTGGAGTTAAGAAATCAAGTTGGAGGCTAAGATTCTCCAACCTCAAACTGCTGTTGAATCCCAGGCAGATGATGCCAGGAAAGGGTAGTATTCTCTATTTTGCAGATTAACTTCAGGGACCTCAAACAAGAGAGCTTCAAAATATGTCCCATTCATTGAGTGCAAATCTATCTCAAAATGTATCTGTTGAGTGAATACCAACATAAGTATTTATATCTTAACTCAGTGATGTACTTCCCAATGGAGATCCTAAAATGCCTAATGTATAGCTTGGATCAAAACCCTAATTTCTTATAATAGTTTTCGTATATATGAACTTTTTGTTTTCCTTAAAGCATGATGGATGTTTAATATATATTCAATATTAATTGAATTGTAATATTTTCCTCACTCTTCAGCTCTTTTATTTATTGTCCATACTCTACATCTCTACCTGTATATCATCTGTTTAAAACAACTATCTCTATCATTAATTTAAATCAGGCTAGGAATGTAGTGCTGAAGAAAGCCACTCCACAATGGCATTTTCCCACATGTTCACCAGAGACCCAAATCCGGGACATGAGGCTTGAACCTATGGGAGAGAGACACCTCAATTCATCTCTCCCTCCAGAGCCAGAGCAGTGCTCAATTTTAAGTCAATAGCATGGCCTCAGGTCACTCTGTGGCCCACCTCTGTAGTGATTGAATCGGAGCAGGAGCTTGGGAATGGCCCAGAGCACACAGGGTGCAGAGACATTACAGGACCCCTGGAGAGTGTGCCACAATTAGATCTGACCAGACCCAGGGACATCAGCTGCCTACATAGACAGAGTGTCACAAGGACAGGATCTATGGACAGCTTGGAGATTGAAGCTTGCAGCGGGAGAGGCACCAGTGGAACTTAGTGCCTGCACTGACAGACGCATCAGGTCAGGGTCCTAACCACTGCAGGCCACCCACGAGTGGGGTCACAAAATGTCATCACCACTATAGGTTACTGAATAAATAAGAATGCTTGGAACATGCTCGAAAATCTATTATAGTGAGTAAATGTGAAACAGCTGAAAATATCCACACAGATCCAAAATGACTGCAGAGGCCAAGTCTGCTCTGTACTTGTATACTTGCAGGGGTGTTTTTTTTTTTTTTCTTTTAGTCTTTTTCTTTTCTTAATTGCTTTGTTTTATTCTCTTGTTTATTTGGATACTTGGTCGTTTTGTTATTTTATGTTTCTTTGTCTGATCTCTTTATCATCCCTTTTACAAGCCCCCCCCCCAACTTTCCTATCTAGATTTTGTCCTTCAACACTCTTTTTTTCTCTTTTCTTTTTTATCTGTCTCATATTAAGTCCATTTCATATCACTACATCTAAATACTCTACATTGACTACTAGAATCCCCCCCATGTATTCACTATCTCTAATCTCTACCATATATTACCTTACCACACTCAAACTCTCATTCTACTTGATCATATCATCTACTTTATACCCATCACTGGAAGTGAAGGATGTGAAAGACACGATAATTTAAGTGAAAGCATAAATACAAACTATAAATAGAAGATGAGACAACATGGAAAATAGAATCTCACTCTTAGAAGATGACCAATCCAAAAATGAATGCACAGTAAATAATTTAGAAAAAATAGAGAGCATGTATTGAACATTAATGAGATCTGGGCCAATTTTAAAAGAGCTAACCTAAGAATAATAGGCATAGAAGAGGGATTAGAAAGACCAAGTGACATTTAGAGCCAAACCAATTAGAATCATTCCAGACCTCCCAAACCAACTCATGAAAGCTGGGAGCACCTGGAGCAATATATTCCAAACTCTAAATGAAAACAACTTGAATCAAAGGTGTTTTTGCCCAGCAAAACTATCTCTCAAAATCAATGGGGAAATAAAAAACCTTCCATTACAAACAGAAGTTGAAAAACTTTGTCTTCCAAACCAGCACTAAAGAAAATACTCAAATAGATTAACTACAAAGAACTAACAAGTAAACATCAGAACCAGAGAAACAATAATTTCCAATAAGCAAACAACTAAGCAAAAGAAGAACAAATAGTACCTCAAACAGAAGTCAAAACTAACCATGTTAGGAATTAAAAATCATCTCTCAAAAATCATGCTGAATCTAAATGTCCTCAAGTCCCCAATAAAAAGATACAAGGTGGCAAAATGGATCAAAACCCATAACATATCTATATGCTGCCTTCAAAAAACACACCTTACAAGCAAAGATTAAGTTAAAGAACCTCAATAGAGAGCCCACAGAATGGGAGAAAATTTTTGTCAACTATTCCTGTGATAGAGGACTAATATCTAGAACATACAGAGAACTCAAGAAACTCACCACTAAGAAAACTAATAACCCAATAAAAAATGGGCAAGTGATCTAAATAAATCCTTCACAAAAGAAGAAATACAAATGGCCAATAAATGTATGAGGAAACATTCAACATCATTAGCAATCAGAGATGCAAACCAAAACTACCCCAAGATTTCACCTAACCCCAATTAGAATGGCAATCATTAAAAACACAAACAACAACAAATGCTGGCAAAGTTGTGGAGAAATGGGAACCCTAATAAACTGTTGGTGGGATTGCAGATTAGTGCAATCACTTTTGAAAACAATATGGAGGATCCTCAGACGAATGGAAATGAACCTACTGTGTGATCCAGCAATATCATTTCTGGATATTTACCCAAAAGAAATGAAACCAGATTACTATAGCAATGCATGCATACCTATGTTTATAGCTACACAATTCAGAATCATCAGACTATGGAACCAGCATTTGGGAGGCTGAGACCAGAGGATCCGGGTTCAGGGCCAGCCTCAGCTACCTAGTGAGGCACTCTGCAACTTCGTGAGACCCTGTTTCAAAATAAAGAATAAAAAATAGGGCTGGGGGTATAGCTCAGAGGTAGAATGCCCCTGTGTTCAATACCCAGTACCACACACACAAAAAAATCTATACAAAAATACTCTATATGATAAAAACAGCAATGATTTAAGAAACATTTTTAAGAGACACAGCATTAGTATGATGAACTTATTTCCAGAATTCAGGATTGGTTATATGCTAGTATCTATTAACATAATGCATAAGAGTAGTAGATCTAAATCATATGATTACTTCTGAAGGATATTGAAAAAACCTTAACAACATTCAATATCCATTAATTATTTAAAACTATTCAATAAAATAAGAATGAAATGAATGGATTTTTTCTTATTATAAATATATGTCAGAATTCTTATTATGAATATATGTAATATATGTAAGAAAGCATATTATATGTACATATATGCATATATATGTATACTATTCTGGTCCTAAAGCCAACATTTGACCTAATGGAAAATCAGGAAAAAGACAAGAATGGCCACTCTCATGATTAGTGTTCAGTATTGTACTACAGAATTGAGCCAATGAAACAAAAGAGATTAATTAGAGCTGTAGGAATAGGATGAGGAGATACAAAGATACTATCCTTTGAATGTGGCCCTTGATTGTTATCCTCAGAAATTAGATGTAGATGAGATTTGAATTTAGGACATTTCAGAAGGAGTGCTTCTGGGTCAACACGTGCTAGAGAGAAAAAGAAGGAAGACGGGAAGATGGGGTAAAGGAACTATGGAACTCTGAAGCAATATAGGCTTTAACTGATTCTCCAGGGAGTCCTGGAACTGGGATGATGCTTCAGAGATGCCGAGTCTTCAGGCAAGGAGTCCTGTGCTTCTATTCACTTCCATCCACCAGACTTTGGATGCAGCTTATCACCAAAAAAAGATACTTGACTTTGAAATAATCTCTCTTTGATTGGAAGAGAAAAAAGAAAAAAGAAAAAAAAAAAAAAAGCCTGAAACAGGATTCAGCTGTGAGCTCCTTTCATCTATCAACACTACCAGCAGCTGGAAGAATGGATCCTGAAGAGGGAAATCTAAGAAGCTTCCCATAATATGCACTACACAGAGGATATACTAGTCCATCTGGAAATTTCAAGAATAGTCAATAAAATGTTCTTACATAGAAGAATGATGAAGTTCAGCTTTAATCATAATAAGAGAAAGTAAAATTCAACTGTAGTGAGACACCATTACTCATTTATCAAACTGGCAAAAATATAAATAACCCTAAGACAACATTCTGTTGGTGTGACTGTGGATATACTGGTTCTCAGAAACACTGCTGAAGGGCAAATTACTGTGGCCATTATGGATGGGGGCATTTGGCAGTATATAAGAAAATTACATGCTTTTTATGTTTTCCTATCAAACTGCTACTAGGAATCTAGTCTATACAAGAATGCATATGTACGGATTTTTTTCCTCTGATAGTATTTGCAGTTGTAAAATATCAAAAATAAAAATCTTAAAAATCTATATGTAGAAGATTCTACGAAGAAACTGAGGTACATTTTCTCAAAAGTGTACTATTTAGATGTAAAAAAAAGTCAGAAGGATCTTTGTGAAGTGATGTGGAGTGATTTTATTTTATTTTTTTCAGTACTGGGGATGGAACTCAGGGGCGTTCTACCTCTGAGCTATACTCTCAGTCCTATTTTTTATTCTTTATTTCAAAACCGGGTCTCACTAAGTTTCGGAGGGCCTCACTAGGTAGCTGAGGCTGGCCTCGAACTCGGATCCTCTGGTCTCAGCCTCCCGAATGCTGGGATTACAAGCTTGTGCCACTACGCCCGGCTATGGAGTGATTTTATTTATTTATTTATTTATTTATTTATTTATTTATTTATTTATTTATTTATTTATTTATTTTTGCGGTACTGGGGATTGAACTCAGGTGCATTCTACCTCCAAGCTACACCCCCAGCCCTATTTTTTATTCTTTATTTTGAAACCGGGTCTCGCTAAGTTGTGGAGTGCCTCACTAGGTAGCTGAGGCTGGCTGTGAACCCGAATCCTCTGGTCTCAGCCTCCCGAATGCTGGAATTACAAGCGTGCACCACCACGCCCAGCGGAGTGATTTTTTTTTAATGCAAAAATTACTCCTACTTTTCTAAAGAGTTTGTGTATGAATGGTGGGAAAATAAAAATATGCATATGTCCACTTATTTTACAAAGAAAAGCATAGAAATTGTAGACTATAAAGCTAAGAAAGTAAGGGAGATGGGAATGAGATTGGATGAGGAAACAAGCATTTTTTTTAGTGTGACATTGATCTTTGGAAACATGCTAATATTTTACCAAAAAAAGAAAAAAAAAGATAAACTGGAAAGTATCTAACATAAAGTATGAACAGGGCTGATTAACTGTGTTTCTCATCAGTGAAAGTAGAACTAACCCAAATAACTTTGGTATGTATATATATATATATATATATATATATATATATATATATATACACACATATATGTGTATATATATATATATATGTGTGTGTGTATATGTATATATGTGTATATATGTATATATATATTCTGTTTACAGACAAGATGAAAGACTGTAGTTATTTTAAAACTTAAGTTAGCATGTTCAGTTTTGAGCATGATATTATTTTGCTCTTGAAAATAAGTATGAACAGCACTAACTGTGCTTCTCATTAGTAAAAGTAGAATTAAGCCAAGTAACTTTGGTATATATACTTTGTTTACAGACAAGATAAGAACTGTAATTACTTTAAAACTTAAGTTAGCATCTTTAGTTTTGGCCATGTTATTATTTTGCTCTTGAATCTACTTTCTATGTATTTTTTTTAGGTACTGGGGATTGAACCTAGGGGCATTCTATCTCCGAGATACACCCCCAGTCCTATTTTTTATTATTTATTTTTAAACAGGGTCTCACTAAGTT
>PVLC010016222.1:0-35580 GCA_004027655.1 Graphiurus murinus
GTAGAATTCCATTTTTTTGTGTATATCTCATAATTTTGTAAGCCATTTGTCTATTGTTGGATATCTACATTGCTTATGTAATTTAGCTATTGTGAATTATGCTGTTATAAACATGGATATGCATGTATCAGTATAATATACTGATAGTTTGTATTATATGACACCTACTTACTTATAGGAATTATCTTAAATCCCTGGGATATTTCTTTTGAAGGTATAAGGTTTGGAATTTGTACATTTTTACATCTATATTTCTGCATATGAAAAAATGGATCCTCTGAAAGTAATATCTGAAATAAGGACAAAAATACTTGAAAATGCCAATCAGTGCTAGATTGGCTAAATTAAAGAATTAGATAAATTCTGGGCATGTTTATATTTTTATCTGGTAAATTAGGCTGGGAAGAGATACTGATCTGGATGAGTTCACAGAAAAAAATATGTAACTCTTCCAGGAAAGTTTAATCAGTTAATTATGGGAAGATAAAGTATTTGACAAAACAAGATGACATTCCATGAGATGAAATTAGGATAATCATGATACACTGAGGACCTGGACCACATGTGAATGAAAGAAATGACTGCAAGATATATTACAAAGAAAGCATTTTATACCAGAAAAGACCTTAATAAGTGACATATAAGCTGTATATGAATTAACATAAACATGATAATAGTACAATTTTATTATTATTTTACTCTTATTGTCAACCTATTTCTCACTTTCCTGTCCTTTGCTTGACTAGTCTGACTTATTTGCTCAGTTGAAATCTCATTTCTGAGTCTAACACATAAACAGAAATAGCTCATCTGTTTCTGTCGCTTATATTAAAGTTAGGATTCTTATTTGTAGTATTCACTACTCATGTGTTCCAGCATTCAAACATAACAATAAATTACATTTTACATGAATGATATAGATTACAATAAACAGATTAGTAGATAGGTAGAAATTGAAACAAAGAATAGTGTCAGAGTGGGAGAAAGTAAAATTTTATCAAGAGATTTGTCATTCAAACATTGCTATCAGTTATTCCAAGGTATTCAGAGGGAGTTTTAGTAAATATTTTTGAATCACTTAAAATATTAGGATGAAAGACATGTTCACATCCTTAGTTTTTAGATGAGTACTAATTATTTAATTACTATTTCCTACTTGTGGAATTGAGTTAATTGAAAATAATGAGATTGCCATGTCCATTTCACACTTTGAGTCTTCCTAGAATAAACAATGAGATGGCAAACAGAATTGAAAAAATGATGGCATCTCAGCTCTTTTCAGAAAATAAATATACACCCAGAACATGTAAACCCATTGTCACTTCATATAGTAGCAATCTGAACTAAAATGAAGATGAAACAGCTTTCCTGGCTGGAATGAAGATATCAACTGCATTAAATTAGATTTTTTGGTCCTTAAGTGAAAGACAATTTTTCCAGTATCTGAATTACCTGCCTCAAATCACTTCATAAATTGGACTAAACAGTATTGAGTTTTGGGGTTGTTTTTCTATTCCCTTTGCTTGACACAGAGTTCAGTACTCCATTTCTTCTTTAACCATGAGAGAAGCTTTAATAATAGATACTACATAAAGTAATGTTGAAATGAAATGTTTCAAATTTCATTTGTGTCCCCAAAGTCTACTTCAGACTTGTCCCAAGAAAAGCACATATTTTGAAGTAGTTTTAAAGAGCTCTTTGTTTGAATAGATAACATTTTTTCATGAGATCCACATTTTCTGTTTTGAAAATAAGAGAAAAATAATTTCTTTGTTCACTTTTCAATATAATTGTCTAGAGAATGTTGATATTTTTATACTAATCACTTCAGTTTTTAGTGTTATATATAAATATATATATATATATATAATCACAGAATATGTGTGTGTGTTTGTGTGTGTGTGTGTAACTGTTACTTTTTTTTTCTTTTGGTATTAGAGATTTAATTCCCTGACATTCTACCTATGATCCAAGCCCTTTTTTATGTTTTTATTTTGAAAAGGGTCTCACTAAATACTTAATCTGTCCTGAAACCTGTGATTTTCCTGTCTCAGCCTCTCACATACTGGGATTACAGGAGTGAATCACTGTGCCCAGTTTGTTAACCTTAATATGAACTTGGGACTAGTTTGTTAAATCTAAGTTTATTGATCTGTTCATAATATTGGGAGGAACAGTAGTGAACTCTTATCATTTTATACTGCCTCAACATCTAATTTGAATACAAAACAGACAGGCAATATTAGAAACAGGGCTCAGTCACTCATGACACATTTTCCAGTTCTATAACCTGTAGTTCCTCAAGGTGGTCGATCCAGATACCTGCCCCCAAAATTGCCAACTGGTGACCACTTTCCTATGGGGAAGCTTGAAACCATCTACTTGACTAGGCCTATTGACTCACACAACTTAAATTAACTATATAGATACGCCACAGTGATCACCTCTCAGTCACAGAATGCCATTCCCGGAACTCATGCCTACTTAGTTAAACCACCAATTAAAATTTCCTATAGGAAATCTGAATAATTCCCAGGACTCCTATAATGTCATTGGACCATATGTCCCTCTCGCATTCTCCATCGGCTCCATGACCTCCAGTTGTGTGGCCTCTGAGTATGTAGTATGAACCCCAAGATCTGTAAGTAATGAAATGTTTACTTCACTTTTGTATTTATCCTAATTATTGAAGAGGTGCTCTTCATGTTAAAGATCGTAAGTTAAAAAACTAGAAGTAGATCTATATACAGATAAATGGCCTTACAAAAATAAAAATGTAGTAAAAAGTATAGTGTATTTGATATTTATATTATCCCTTAAAGAGTATTATTGGAAAAATAAAAACCAATACTTACCAATACTTAATGTATATATTATATATTATTAGTAATATTAGTATAGTACTAATATGTCAATACTAATACTATATCAATACTAATAATATGTCAATACTATATATATACTATATATAAATAAATACTATATACTATATATATATAAATACTATATACTATATATATAAATACTATATACTATATATATATACTACTATATATATACTACATATATATATAGTATATAAATACTATATACTATATACTATATATATATATAAATACTATATATATAAATATATATTTGCTCTCTATTTTGAAACGGTCTCACTAAGTTGTGAAGGACCTCACTAAGTAGCTGAGGCTGGCCATGAACCTGTGATCCTCCTCTCTCAGCTTCCTAAGTACTAGGATTACAAGCGTGCACCACCATGCCTGGCCATAAATATATTTTAAATAACAGTAGTAGTTATACATATTATCAGGATATCATTAAATTATAACTTTAATAGAAATCATTTAAATGGAGATTGAATGATATCTTACATTAAGCCAATCTTATGTTCTAGTATATAAAATATTGCAATATTAACAATATATTTTGAGGAACTACTAAGTGTAGAATGTATAAGTAGCAATTTTTCAATGAAATCAAATTTATTATAAAAACACTTTAATGAAAATGAAGACTTAATACTTTATTCTGTTTTTAAGGATTTAGCAGCTTGATTTCAAGATAGATATTTTCTCTCTTGCATTCAAAATTTCAAAAAAAACTCCAAAAAACAAGATACCAGAACAGCCAATTGCATCTTTATTGCATGTAAGTGGTACTTAAATCAATAACATTCTAGTTTAAAAGAGGCTACTTGTTTGTCAAGATATTTAATTAAAGCTACATTCCATTAGCTGAAATAATCTAAAGTTGGCTTGATCTATTGAATCATTTTGATCATTTTATCAGTTCATTCCCTTCTAACGATTGTTGATTTGGTTGTAACTCATAGGCCCCTTCTTACAGTGTTTTAATTTCCCATGAGACAGCTGATAAACAGACTAGATTTTGAAACCACATTTTACTCTTATTTTTGGCACTGGAACATAGTTATATCTAATGAGACTTACTATCAATAATGTAGTTAAAATAAAAACTCTTAAAATTCACCCTGTTTGAATAGTTACAGTTAAATCACAGTCAAATTTTGCCTTTGCAGGTGGACCAGAATCTCTTTGAGTTTTACTACCTTTTGTTAAGTTGATGAAATATATGATTACACATGATGTACAAGCACAATGCCAAAAACATACAATTGGATACTTTTATTGGACCTGTTAAAAGACTTATGCAAATATAACCAGACACAACTTATTCATTGTATCATTGAAAAATATCTAAAGGTATAAATCACACTGCATGTTTTGAAGGGCATTCTACATGATCAATTTTCCCTAAATAAATATAATTATTTTAGGTACTATTTATTGCTTAAATATTTAATACTGGCTAGTGTTCCAGAGCTCAATATGGCTACCATAAGCTTTATGGAAAAAAAATCATGTGTTAAGTAAGCTTAGTTCAAGCATGAGGTGTAATGGTGTTAGCCTTGAGTTAACTCATCAATAATTTATATTTGAACAAAAGCACATATATAATCAATCAATTGATTGATAAAAGTATTGTGGCCATGCTGGGCTTGATGGTACATGTCTATAATCCTAGTCCTTGAGAGTTTGAAAATGGAGGATATAGTAGTTTTGCAGCCAGACTTAGCAACTTAGTGAGGCCCTGTTTCAAAATTAATCAAATAAATAATTACATAAATGGAACTGGTAATTAAATTCAGAGGTAGAATGCCTCTGGGGCCAATCCTTAATGTCAGTAAAAAAAAAGAAAAATCATTCAAATTGAGATAGGAGCTCTCTTTACAGCTTGAAAAGCAAGCACAAACTCCTTGTTCTGGTAGGAATAGTGATACATGCCTGTAATCCCAATTACTGGGGTGGCTGAGGCAGGAGGACTACAAATTCCAGAATAAAACTAGGCAATTTAGAAAAACTTTGTGCCAAAATCACAAATAAAAAGGGCTGGGTAGCTCTGACTTTTTCTCTAAGCTATAACTTTTCCCTAGATTCATAAAACCTGCTATAATATGTTATGTTAATTTGTGTTATAATAACTACAATAAATGAGATCCTAAATAATACTTATTCTAAGAATTGTGTTCAACTTTCTGAATATATTGTTTAAATTTTCACCCTATATATTAGATACTATAATTATTTTCATATTATCAACTGAAGGAGTAAAACGTAGAGGTAAAGTCATTCAAACTAATCTACAGGTAGGATTGGGATTTAAACAGAAAGTCCAAGACAATCATCTGTAATATAATGTAGAAGATGCATAATATGTCTGAAATGTGCATTTTTTTAGAAAGCAAAACAAGTAAACTCCTAAAACTTAAGTAAACATAAGTAAATGTTAATATAGCCCATATGTAATTTATTGTTCAAACTAATAATTTTGAGAGTAAAAATATAAAATCAATACATATGCTAGGTGAATATGTTTACATGAGCTCTTGTGCCTATGATCACCTTATATCACTCCAGTTTCTGAACAAGTACAGATTAAAATAGAAAATATTTCCAAAGGCCTCAGGTTCTCCATATTTCTATCCACCAGCAATATGTTGACCCATTCAGACTTTTGAACTTCTTTGATATTGAGTTATCCTAAATAATCAGACCTAATATTTAGGGAATCTAGGGGAAAAAAATGTCCCTGCTCCTTGCTCGTATATTAGTCACATATTGGTACTTCCAATTTAGAGATATATTCTCAAGCCCTTACCAGTGACATAGAATATATCTCTATTGCAGTCATAATTTTTTCTCTTTTAGGACCAGACTGTGTCAAGATATTTAAACTCATAGCTTGAATCTTGTTAATATTGATGAGTTAAACATCAATCCATCTTATTGGTTTTTACTCATTCAACAAATAATTAGTGTTAACCTCAATTCTAGAAGAACTGGTGATTAAACTCAAATAAGATATAACATCTACTCTCATGGAAACTACAATGAGGTGGTAGAGACAGATAAACATTAATAGTTAATAGCTTTATTGAACATATGTCGTCTAAAGGCTGCTTTTTGGAGAAAAGCTTTGCTACTGAGCCCACTTTTTTGGACCTAAAGGAACATATTTCTTAGTGTTCTTATATGCCTACCCTTGTTAAAATAGGAATCTAATGGTAGTCCTATGATTTGACACAGATATTAGCAGACAGGACTCTACACTTGTTGAGGAATCATTGAATCTTAATAAGGTATAAGTTAAGCTGCGAAATCTCTCCCCTTCTACTTATCATGCCATTACTCATAGAAAACCAAAGTAGATATGCTAAAATATTAAAATATCCACCATCATACAAATCAAATATCTTATGATAGAAACAAGAGAATTATGAATGAAAATTCTTACTTTTGGGTTTATAATTTTGTTTTCTTCATGAATTTCAGGTATCTCATTTATCAAATAGGAAATATCTTATTTGTTGTGCAGAACAATGAAATTCAATGTGAAAACTCAAGAGGAGGATTTGATATAACCAATGACATACAATCAAAGTTCATTAAATGTAACTATTATTGTGATTGTAAGCTTCATTTAAGACACCCATGCAATTTGATTTATTGTACAAAGTGTTAATGTATAAATATAAGATACTCACTAAGTATAAACTAATCAAAACTGAGGACTAAGTTTAATAATTTCAAAGGCCTAAAATTTCTTAGTGCAGTAAAGCTTAACACAAAAATCATTATTTTGTGTGAATGCATAGACACATCTATTTTTGTATACCATTTCATCTTGAACAAGATCAGTGTCTGTTTTTATGTATTTATTACTTTTCTACTCAAAATATGTATGCTAAGAATTTTTTTTACATATTCCAGATCTGAATATTGAGATGAATACAAATAAAATATAAATCTTGAATTTTGTTTTCAAGTCTTTGTATATAATTAAAAAAGCAATTAGTACAATATATTAAATTATCCTTCTCCCAAAAGAATGAAGGAATTATTTTATGGAAATTAAGAAATGGATTAAAGGAAGATTGGTCAGGAAAATTCCAGAGTAAAAGGTAAGACTTTGGAATTCAGAAATGTGAAAGAGATGGTAGGTGGAGGCTGGTTTACTAAACAATACAATGTGAGGGGGTTTTGTTTGTTTTTCTGACAGAACCAAATGTGTCTGAGTGTCTAAAAGGAATACATTCATAAGAACTGGGAGATAATTTGCTATATGTTCTGAGATACAGGACCAATAAGCATCAGATTTATCTTTCTTATTTATTGAATACTTGTAACTTGTCTCCCTTGTTGCTTTTATACTTTATTCGAGTCTTTTAAAAAATATCTGGTTACATTTAATATTGACATCTAGTCATATCAAGATCTTTGAGGCGAGGATGCTTTCTATACATACGTACACTATTTATATTGCCTGGTATAAAACTTTTAAGTGTAGGCAGATGTACTTTTAATAAAATGCTCATATGGTTTTAAGATGTTTTTATTTTTAATATCTAGATTATTCCTGAAATAAAAATAACTATCAGTACACCAAAGTAGTAGTTTTATTTGGGAATACCTTTAAATATCACCTATGCTTTAAAGATATTAAAGGACTTATAACCAATATGAAAATTTAGGAAAGGCCTACATTTTATCCTCAATGCAGTGAGGTTTAAAAAAGAAAAAATGGCATGTTTTATCAATGCAAATTTTTTCATTATATTATATAGTAAGAAAATAAATCTGGGACACTTGAAGTGATTTTAAATTTGTATTACCCATTATAGACACATTTAGAATCTAAACACATTTTGATATATTACTGAAATAAGTTGTACTTATAGTTTTATAAAGAATAAATTCTGTAACTTGCCATAATCTAAGTTTTAATTTCTGAAATTCTATTTTGACAGCCATATACTTGAATTTGAAAATCTCTAGTCTTGCTACTTAAGGTCCCATATAAAAATATAAAAAAATATATTTTTTCTAGCTACTTTCTTGTAATTCCTACTTATATACTTAATCTTATTATACTATTAAAATGGTAAAATAATCAAAATCAATCTTTCTGTTATTCGCATCTATGATTAACATTATCTTATGTAATGCAAATCTTTACATTATGTCTAGCCAAATGACAGATTAAAAAATGTGAATATTTTTAGAGAAACAAGAATACAAATAATACTTGAATTAAATTGTGATAATTTCAAATGAATAAAGATATTTAAATGTAAATAGTTGCTCATCTAGTTTCTTTGTTGGCATTACAAATGCATAATTTGTATTTGCCTCTGAATTTCAATGATTAGTAATTATAATAAATTACCATTCCATATTTTTCAATTTCTAAATTTATGGTAACAAATAGAATATACCGTATAATTCATGTATTTTTTACTTACTTATCTATGTAGTTTGATTCTTTAAGATATTAAGAGAGCCGGGTGTGGTGGCGCACAATTGTAATCTCAGCATTTGAGAGGCTGAGACTGGAGGATTTAGGTTCGCAGCCAGCCTCAGCTGCTTAGTGAGGCCCTCCGCAACTTAGTGAGACCCTGTTTCAAAATAAAAAATAAAAAATAGGGCTGGAGGTGTAGCTCAGAGGTAGAATGCCCCTCGGTTCCATCCCCATTATGGCAAAAAAAAAAAAAAAAAAAAAAAAAAAGATATTCAGAAATTTTTTTTTTTTGCGGTACTGGGTATTGAACTCAGGGGCATTCTACCTCCGGGCTACACCCCCAGCCCCATTTTTTATTCTTTATTTTGAAACCGGGTCTCACTAAGTTTCGGAGTGCCTCACTAGGTAGCTGAGGCTGGCCTCGAACCCGGATCCTCCGGTCTCAGCCTCCCGAATGCTGGGATTACAAGTGTGCGCCACCACGCCAGGCTTCAGAAAAATTATTAAATCAGAAAATTTTTAATAAAAATATTCAATTTCCGTGATAGAACTTGATTACTAGCAATTGTATGCATTTAGTCTAGTATGCATGAAAGAACATTAAAATTATTATTTAATATACATACATCATCTGCAATTAAAAATAGGTGAAGGTGAATTTGTAAGTTGTATGGACAATTCTACAAAGTATTGAACACATGTCATATTAGTAATGCTATACATGAAGTTGAAATTTTCTTGTTTTCCCATTAAGCTCTATTTCTTTAATAATAAACAAGTTATAGTACCATACTGTTTTAAAATGCAAGTAATTTTAAAGGAATTTATTCTTATGACAAACTATGTTCATATTCAGCAAGAACAATCATAAATTCAAAACAATCATAAATTCAAAACTTTCCTTGTCTTTTTTTTTTGCTTTTTGTTTTTTTGCGGTACTGGGGATTGAACTCAGGGGCATTCTACCTCCGAGCTATACCCCCAGCCCTATTTTTTATTCCTTATTTTGAAACCGAGTCTCACTAAGTTGCAGAATGCCTCACTAGGTAGCTGAGGCTGGCCGCGAACCCGGATCCTCTGGTCTCAGCCTCCCCAATGCTGGGATTACAAGCGTGCGCCACCACGCCCAGCTTTTCCTTGTCTTTTTTATCACTGACTCTATCAGCTATTCCTTTCACACACCCTCCACACTTTTTATATAACTATTATGGCTATGCTGTTAGCATATTTTGATTAGCAAAGAAAGGCCCAATTTTATGAAAGAAAATGAGTCACCAGGACTTTCAATCCAGAAGCAAACAGAAATCTAGACAAGTAGCTAGAGCAAAAGTTTAGTAGACATTGAGAATAGATCACTCCTGTTTGTGAGAACTTCTTTTCATCCTACCTCCCTAATAATTCCCTCTGCCTTTAAAGTCGCTCTCAAAGAATGAATACCCAGTTTTTCCCTGCTACCATCTTGATTCATCTCTAGGCTCTGGTTCATTTTAAACCTTCATTAAATGCAATATTCATTGATTTTCTTTTTTAAATTCTTTCTGAAAGAGGCAAAATGACCTTTAAAATGTTAGTGTTATTTTATTACAAAACAATGAAAACAGAAGATAAATATTTTGTATCCCTTACCATTAATTATAGAGTCTATATGTAAAAAAATCATCAATTGTCTTTGTGCAGAAACAAGTATTTAATTCACTTTGTTTGGACACACAAGCTGTCTAGCAAGTTTTTATATGAGAGATTTAGCTAATCTCACCTGTGTTCCTCATGTTCATCATCCTCCTTCAAGATAAAAGTACAGTAGAATAGGCCAGGGATGTTCTTCTCATGGTGATGGCTATAGTACAGGACAGAAATTCCAACTGAACCTATATTTTATTAGCCATAGAATAATATACACTTCCTAACATACCATTAGTTAAAGCCAGTCATTAGGCAAAGCAATAGTCAAGTGATAGAAAATATATTTAGCATTTAAAGTGTAACAATTTGCAAATTCAAATATCAAAGACTGTGGAAATGTGAATCTCCAAAATAGTGAGAACATTAATGTGATCTACCAGAGTCCTCATACACTGTTTTGTTATCGGGTTGAGGAAAACAACACAGATTAATTTAAGATTTAATAAATAAATGTGTAAACTATTTTGGCTATTCAATCTGAAAAATTTTAAATTTCCTGGAAAAAATCTTTTAAATAATCATCTCTTACCCAATTTTGATACATTTCTCAAAGTCCAATTTGTTTCCAATATGATATTCTTTATAAATACCTCTTTTTGACCAAGATCTTTCAAATATCCTTTCATCTTTGTGTGTGTGTGTGTGTGTGTGTGTGTGTGTGTGTGTGTGTGTGTGTTACTGGGGCTTGAGCCCAGGGGCATTCTACCTCCAAGCTATGTGCCCAGACCTATTTTATTTTTATTTGGAAACAGGGTCTCACTAGGTTGATGAGATATCCTTTCATCCTGTACTTAGTACAAGATCCTAGTAAAAGTCAAAGCAGAGGTAAATAATTAACAAAACATATTGAGTTGGCATGGAAACAAATGCTAATCCTGTAAAACTAATTTTTCTCTCTATCCTTTTGTAAGTTAAATTTGGAGTGGAAGGTGAACATTGCTATTCTTCCTTCCAACCATGAGGGAAAAAGTTGAATTTGGCAATATTCAAGGGATCAATACCCTTGTAGCTGAATGAGAGAGGATGAATAGTAAAGGAAAAGATCACATTGGTCAAAGGTCAGATTGTAGGGAATTTTTAGGTATAGATTTTGATCACCTTATATTTATTTAATTCCATGGGTATCAATAAGTCAATTGAGCATTTAAAAAGACTAGCATATCTGGTTTACCTTTTGAGGCCAAATTACAGACTGCTATTATAAGAGACACTAGCTGATACAGGGGACCAGCATGGAAGTGTGTGATTACAGCAGTCAGTCTTGATGTAGAATGGACTTAGGTGACAGAGATGAGATTTTAAGAAGTAATATTCTGTGTGTACATCAAAGCTGAATCCCGCAGGATCTTTAGAAACACTGGTTATAGGGCATGAGAAAAAAGAGTTATATTCCCAAGATTTTGGGCCTGAGTAATTGGAAGTACATAGCTATTATTTGCTGTGGAATTGGGTATGTAAGCATAAGATTATTGTTTATGTATTTAAGTAGTGACATTCTGATTATGAAGCTACACATGGAAATAAAAAATATGTAAATGATATTTGAATTTATCAAGCTAGATGTTTTATATTTTGATAGAAGGCTAAAGAAGTTGTCACTATATCTTCATTTCTATAGCCATCCATGCAGATATAGATATTGTTTCAACTGCCTTTCTTCTTTATCTGATTCTGTGTTCTCTGATGTTAGCCAACACCAGAGAATATCTGTTAGATTCTTCCCAATCTTCATTTCTGAGTTTTCTTAGCCAGTAGTGGTAATGCCTGTATGAGATAGATATCTTATTCCATTAAATATTACTGTTGTTACTGTTGGATATTGAGATAAGAGATGGTCCTAGGGAATATTATCGCTTTGTCTATAACCCTTTATTTTTCTAATGATCTACATTTTCACTTTGAGAATAAGGATTCATTATTAGACAACAATTCATATCTGACATATTCGTCAAAAGGCATGTGGTGTTTAAAATGGTGTTCAGTGCAAAGAAAACCAGTTCTATTACCTTATGTATATAATCTTTCATTCATTATAACACCAGTGAACAAGCAATGTCTTGTATCACAAGGAATAAATTGCTTATTTTCAAGTAGGTTGTGAATGTGATTGTGAGAGACACCTTTTTCATTTCCAATTCTTTCTACTGAACCTATGTATTCTGTTGGAAAGGGTAATGACATTTTATTAGCCAGTTATTTTTTATGAAAAGAAAAAATATTGTAACTTGCAGTCACCTAGTTATAATAGTGAGCATTTCTTTATCATTTCCAGTATACAAGTAGTCACTTCTGAAAGATGAAGTATATATTAAGATCAATTATTAAGATCAACTAATCCTATGGATAATAGTATATAAACATATCTTTAACTTTAAAATCATATTTGGTCATAATCAATATTGTAGATTAGATAAAATATTAAATAACATAAGGTGGAGATAACTAAAACATGTTATGAGTAATATTAATTTAAAACCAATAATGTTATTTTCCATAATGAGAAACATTAAATGAAAAATATTGCCACTATACTGGCTGATTCCCCAAGGGTATGGTGCCACATAGCATTGGTGCATGTCATGGAAAATTGCACTTTTATTAGTCATATTAACCAGGTCAGGCTTGGTAAGGAGACATCAGTGTTGCTGAGCCTGTGTATAATGTTAGCCTCTGCTACCACTGTCACTAGGGTTGTGAATCCTTTGCTAGCAATGAGTGTGGCAGAGAGAAAGGCTAGTTCACATCCATTAGTTTCTGCATCATTGAACCTATGATGAACACTCATACTGGATACAGGTATCATACTCCCAGAACAGTTAAGCAGACCATTGACTTAACTCTTCCCCAAAGCTCATCATTTAAACTTCAGTTTTACCATCACCAACTCACTTGAAATATGATCAAGCTATTATATAACTCCAATTGGCGAGCATCTTTTTTTACTGGAAAAAAACCCAGCTGTGTATATCATTAATATCTTCAGCCCAGAGGATGTTTCTTCTCAACTACCTTCTTTTTTTTCTTTTGTTGTTTTTGTCATTTATTGGCTGCATACTAACACTACTTACCCTTTTTATTTTTTTAATTTTCAATACCTTCTTAATATCCAAATATTGCATTCTTTGTGGGCAATAAAAAATTAAATTGATTTTTTTCAGTGTTGGGGATTGAACTCAGGGGCATTCTACCTCCAAGCTATACCCTCAGCCCTATTTTTTTATTCTTTATTTTGAAACAGGGTCTCCTAAGTTGCAGAGGGTCTCACTAGGTAGCTGAGGCTGGCAGCGAACCCGGATTCTCTGGTCGCAGCCTCCCAAATGCTGGGGTTACAAGCGTGTGCCACCATGCCTGGCTTAAGTTGATCTATTTTTAAAATAACTCTATTTCTTTTTTCTGAGACAATTCATATGTGTGTTCCCATGAGGCCATCAGAGGAAAGAGTGGTAGAACAGGTATGTTAGGCTCATGCAAACTACTTGTCCTTCAAGAGCTATATCAACCTGATCCCAACTATAACACTAAACAATTAACATTGCTGGGTAGTCCTCTCCTTAAATCCTCCTTAAGTCTTCTCCTTGGTATCAGATAATACCAAGTCTTGAGGGCCACTCAAGTGGTATGGCTCCTGGAATCTCAGAATAACTCACTCACATTTAATCAGTGTCCAGAAATGCTAAAAGCAATTTTATAGAAAGCTTTACTTTTTTCCCCCAAAGGGGACATAAGTCCACTCTAAAACTCTAGGGAATCCACTTTAGATTTCCTTTAATAATTTCTCAATACTCAGAGAATCCTATTCTGCTATATAATTGTGAGAGCCATCATAACTAATGTTATCAGAATCACTATGTAAAACTGTAAAGGTTGGGCACTCTTTAACTTCCATTGAGACCTTAATCAATTTTGAATGGTGTCCCTGGAGTTGCATAATGAATGGACTTATGTAGTTTAACCATTATATCTGATGTGTCAAAGTAGTTATTAATAACAAGGAAGAATATACTTAGCAAAGTATCAGTGCTAGCCCTAGGGACAACTTGATGTATCAGCCACCTTCAAACATTCCTGCCTATCAAATCATTTGGATGTCTCTCGCTTCATTGTATCTGAGAATTATTTAAAATGGTTCATCCTCCTCCATCAACTCAATGATCCTCCAAATCTTCATACCTGCCTTTTTCTCATATTTATGTGTTCTCCTCAATTAAGGCGTCCCTAATATTCTGGTTAAAGGAATGTTTTCTGGGCATTATTAATTTAGAGAATAGTTTAATATATTACACATGGCACATGCATTCCTAAGCCCTTCACTTTGATCCTCTACAGAGACAAAAGAATTGCTAGATTCTCCTCTTATGTTAATATGAATAATAATTGAATCAAGATTTAAATAACCATGCAAGCAGATTTCTAATTAGTGCATTCAGATTTACAGTTCAACTGCCCCCCAAATTATGGTCATTTTAAATTTTTCTTTACTAACACACACACCTTCTAACATATTTACAGATTTTAAAAGTATGGCAATAAAATCTTGTATTCCTTTGTTATTAAAAGTTCTGCATTACCTTTTGTGTTTACATATGTAATGTCATGTATTTGTTGGAATCTGATTTTTGTTAGAGGTCTAAAGATAAGAGAGTTCTTGAGTATAGAATATGGGAAGGATTGAATTCTCTGCAAGAAACTGCTTTGGTCAAATAATTTTAGAATTTTTTGGTAGGGCAGGGAATGTCACATAAGACATGTCTCAGTTGGAAATAGAGGTTGATCTGGAGCCTGGGTATTGGTGTATTTTAAGACATCTAAATCCCTCAATATGTCCTTATACCTACACTCAGTGTTTTATTCTTTTCTTATCAAAGCTCTGTCACATTTGATGTATTGTCAGAGTGTTAATTCAACCTACATAAATTGGAGCCCTTAGGATGAAACTTTTACTTTGATTTTCATCTGTCTCAGCCCAGAGGCAAAAAGAAATGAGAGACGCTGAAAATCCTTGGTTGTCTGTCTTGAGTTTTAGCTAAGAATTTAGGGCCTTGAGCTTGTCATGCCTTTTCTGTAAGCTGCCCAGCAAAATTAAAAGCAGCCAGTCCACCCGAGTACCTTGAATTCCTTCTGCACTTCATTCTGTTTTTGTTGAGAGGTGACTCCATCTTTCACATTCTTGTCATTACTAGACACTTCATTCTCAGTGACCATAGGTAATAATTTAATTAGCTGTTTTGACACTGAATGCCATGGACTGACAGAATCCTATGTCTTTATTCAAGCTGAATGTTCTCTGTCTTTAGCCACAAACAAATCCAGCTTTCTACCGTGTCCCTAAAATATTCTTGCCAACATGAATTTAGTTATCAATGTTCATATCATTCAGTAATCTTAATTGCAAACAACCAAAATCTACTCCGTATGATTAGGCAAATAAATGCTTATTAAACAAATACTGGGTAACTAAAGATATTTTTGAGGACTGAAGGCTTAGTTTTATACTCATTGCAAAAAGAGGTGGCTCCAAAAATGAGATGATCCAGAGAGATCTGGGTGCCACATCTGTCACCCAACTGATTACCTTTCCTCCCTCCCTGCTCCATGCATGAATCTCTAGAAGGTGTAGGCTCAACTGAGGCAGATGATTTACCATGGTAGAGGACGACTGTTCTTTGTTCAAGGATAAATGAGTAACTGCACTCCCCAGCTAGAACTTCCCTAGCTAGGACAAACTCTCAAGGTCCCCAAAGAGGCAGCTCCAAACATGAGATTGCTACAATATTTTACTGTAATTTCTAATATTTCTGTGTCAGGTGTTAAACTAGTTACTATTGACAAGGAGATAGATGATAGATGATGATAGCTGATAGACAATAGATGATAGATTAGATAGATGATGATAGATAGATGATAGATAGATAGATAGATAGATAGATAGATAGATAGATAGATAGCACAAGAAAGTTTAAATCTAGGAGAATAAAAATGACAAAGTTCACCACATTTGGGGGTCCTTGTTTTTTAACAAATTTTTTTGTAAAAAAATGCTTATGGGTTTGGAATGGCCTTGTTGGAAGATCTACTGGAGGGTAACTAATTGCTGAAATAGAGCACTATGGTTGCTATTGTCTTCAGGACTGAGTTGTATGGGGAGTGGATTAGGAAGGGTCAGCAGATTTTTTCTTTTCCTGCATAGATTTGAATGTAATCCTTTTTTTCTTCTCTATTCAATACAGCGTCCACTCAGTACCTGAAGTCTTTATAAATCTTTCCATGGATCTGTGGATCTTGTGGGTTCTCTTCCCAAAGTGATTTTCTCAATATATATAACTTTGACAATATTATTTCTTACTATAATTATAATGGGGCATTAGGAGGCTTGAGTGTGATTCTGTTATATTGAGCCAGAGGGGAAGAATATATAGTTAAGAACCTAAAATACAGTTGCAAAATATAAATCAGTTTTACAAACAAGAAAGATGCAATGAAGAACAAATCAGTGATGATCACTGTTATTGAATATCTCTGTATGCCAAGTTCATGTCTTATATCAGCATTTTATAATTTACTTTAATCTTTAAAAATATCATAATGATTAAATGATATGAATATTTCTATGTCTAAAATTATTTTGTTCTTTTAGAAAAACATATGATTTTCATCATTTTATGCTGTTATTCTATCCTAAAGTTAATCACAAATGACCCCTAAATCAATTTAGATTGTTTTATATTTAAGGTGAAAGAGATAAAATCAACATTTGACAATGAACATCACAACAGTGGTTGGCTATATACTTTTACCATTTTAAGATTGATAATAAAATTGATAAGAAATGAAAGTCTTGTGTTTAACTGTCCATATAATTTTATCATGAATATATTCAACTAATAATTTAAAAAAAATCTTTTAAGTTCCATCCCAGTACTTGGGATGCTGAGACAGGAGGATGGCATGTTCAAGCCAGTGCATGGTGACTTCTTAGGGAGACTCTGTTTCAAAGAAAAAAGGATGAGGATGTAGCTCAGTGGTAGACTATACACACACACAGACACAGACACACACACACACACACACACACACACACACACACACACACACACCCTGGTTCAACACAAAAATAAATATTTTATTTTATGTTCCAAAGATTGATATTTGTCTTTTCTCAACAGTATCTAAATTGATTTAGTAAATTGCCCTTTGCTTTTTTTGTGCATTTGTTAAAATGCACAGCAGTTTTAGAGGTCTTTCTGAGAACTGAACTTTAAAATTTAGAAATTTGTAGAAGATTACAATATATATTTAGAATCCACGTACATACATGTAGAAATGAAACTATTTAATCATATCAATTGATTATTAATCTATCTAGTTAGTTAGACATACAATAGTTTATTTGCAGATATCATAGTCACTAATTTTTTATATGCTTTTATTGGTGCATTATGGTCTCACATCATAATTATATAATGTTGACAATGACATACCTGTACACACTTGGTGGCCCCGCTCCCGTCTCCCCATATCCCCCTTCTCATACAGAATACATATAGTCACTAATTTTTAAAACTTACACATTTCCCTGCTAGAAGGATACTTTAGAATAAATAACTTCTAATTCAAAAAATGTCACACCGTTACAGTATTCATTATAGTGTACCAGAGTTTCTAAACCATTATGCATCACTATTATGTTATTTTCTTATTAAATATATTTTATTTATTAATAAGATTTTTTCTTTATTTTATATGTTTACATTTCAACTTGAGAGAGTATTGAAATTATTAACAAACTGTATAATTTCCTCATGGATAGAAAATATGTTACTGAGAATTTCCTGTCTTCTGAACATGTAAATTTATTTTACTAGTAAATTGCTTATATGATTTTATTTAATTATGGAAGTTTGGAAAATACTGGAGTAAAAGTTGGTAAATGCTGTAAGTGAATATAAATGAATACTGAATGCATAATATATTAATAATATACTATACAGTTTAAAATTTAAAGAAAATATAAATGCAAGTATTTGTAACAAGAAAGAAAAATATACCAAGTAAATAATATTCAACAGAAAATTTATCAGAATATATTAATTTCTCACAAATTAGACTTAAAGAGAAAAAAATGTACATATATATTTTCAGGCTATTCCACAGTAATAGCTGGATATTTAACACATCCTTTGCCAAAAGTTGATAAAATATAGAAATAAAAACATTCTACAGGATTACACTTTATTTGCAAAGCAGTAATAATACAGCCATCATAACTGGCACTTACAGCACACTGCACCCAACAACTGCAGATTATACAAGATCATTAAGCTCACACAGAACATTTAAACAAACTGACCATGTACTATCAGTTGAATCATAAAGTAAATTTAAAAACAATGAAGGATTGAAGTCACACAGAGAACATTTTATGACCATAATAAAATTAACCTACAATTTAAAAGATTCAGAGAAGATCTCTATACCTTTCAAAACTAACAAATAGATTTATAAATATCATAATAGTAATGAATAAATCACAAAATATATTGGAAAGTATTTTGTACTGAATGAAAAAAAAATGCCCTATGTGTATTAGCATTTTCAGAGCTATAATCTAAAAGATCATAAAATTTAGAGGAAGACTTATTTGCTCAGTTTTCATTAGACATATTGAGGTTCAGTCCATATGAGGCCAGGGGCAGTGGGTTCCAGGTAATGGTGGTGGGAAGTGGAGAAAGGGAGAACACAAGGCTTTGCTCTTGCATCACGGAGGTCAAAAGCAAGAGAGATATTAGGGGGAGGAGGAAACATATAAAATTCCCAAGTCTTCACCCCCAGGGACTTACCTTCTGCAGCCACACCTTACCAGCCTTGTCTACCACCTGGATACATTCATTACAATGGATAAAGAGAAAAGATAATTTAGAATTAGCACAAAGAAATTTGTACAAATATATATTACATGTAAGGACAAGCAAATAAGAAATGTAAAAAAGAAAGTTAGAAACAAATATTCAATGGTTAAAATATTTTCTTATTTTTATTGGCGCATATTTATACTAAATAATTGGTTTTTATCATGGCATATTTGTATATGCTCATATTAATAAATAATGAATAGCTAAAAAGTTTTTCAAGAAAAAACATCAGTACAGATTCATTAACCAATATAATATAATCATCCTCAGTATATATGGGGGATTGGTTCTAGGACCCCCCTGCAGATATCAAACTACTTAGATGACCAATCTTTTACTCATTTTAAAAAAATGTCATAGTACTTGCAAATGACCTACATACCTCTTCCTATATTCTTTACCTCCATATTACTTATAATATATAATACTATGTAAATAGTTGTTATAGCATATTTTTAAAGAAATAGTGACAAGGAAAAAGTACACAATTTTTATAACATTTTATCCCCCCAGATGGGGAAATCCTAGATGCAGAGCCTGCAGATATGGAAGGTTAACGGAATATAAAAAGTGAGATCACTAGCAATCCTGGTGAGAGTCAAAGTGCATAAGGATGATCATATAAAGTGTTTAAAATTACCCTGAAATTTTTAATGAAATAGATATACTCCTAGAAAAATAATCCAGCTGTAGTTGACATACTATAATAAGTCAGAAAGCAACTGAATTATTGTACAAACTGAATAAATCTACCCATTGCCAAATAGTTTCCTATATGACTTCATTGTGAAATTTTACCAAATATTTAAGAAAACTATTTGTAAATCTTTACATGTATCTAATAAAATTAAAATATATGAATAATGAGGCAACACATTTTTTGAGGTCACTGTAACAATATACTGCAATGATTAATATTATGTGCCAATTACCTGATTGGCCTGTGGAGTACCCAGATATTTGTTCAAATATTTCTCTAAGTGTGTCTGTAGGGTGTTTTGAGAAAAAAAATATATATATTTATATATATACTTATTATATAAATAAGTAGTACTAACAGAGCTGATTGTTATCCACAATGTGGGTGAGTCTCATTCAATCATCTAAGAACTTAAGTAGAAGTACAGCCTGACCCTCCCCCATTAGAGAGAATTTTCCTTGCCGATGACCTTCAAATCAGAAATTAGATGTTCCTGTCTTCAGACATGAACTGAAGCATCACGTCTTTCTGGAACTTGACCCCATTAACCTTTAAGTTAAAAATACATCATCAACTCTCCTGGTTCTCAAGCCTTTAGAACCAGACTAGTCCTAAACAATTAGTTCTCCAGGATCTCCAGCTTCTGACTCATGCTGTAAATATGGATTTCTTAGGCTCATAATCATGTTGACCAATTTTTTTGTAATAAATCTCTTTATGCTTTTTCTGTTTAGTTAAATGCATACATGTCCATACATTATATTGGTTCTGTTTCTCTGGAGAAGCATGACTAACATAGATAGGATAACCTGAGAAGAAGAATATAGAGAATGAAAATTACAGGTCTATTTAATAAATATGGACTAAAAACTCTTAAACACAATTGTGCAATATTTAAAATAATAAATCACAATAATTCTCCTGCAAAATATGAGATTGGTATTAATTTAAAAATCACCAAATTGGAAGACAAATAAGATATATTATATTATGATCTCCATAGATGCAAAACAAACATTTGCTAAAGCTGAATATCCATTGTGATAAAAACTTAAATGGAACAGTTTTGTATTCTGATAAGTGAGGTCTATGAAATGTCTATAGTATAATCACTACACCTAATCGTAACATTTTTAAAGATTCTTTCCTTTCTTTAGAAACAAGATAAAGATCATGCTGCTATGTCCATTCAAATTGTCTCAGAGGATTCATTGCAATAAGGTAAAATGTCAGATAAGGATTAGGAAAAAAGGGGACTAAACTGGAAATAGTAACAGAAATAATATTATATATTCCTTCAAATCTAAAAGCAATCTAAAAGTACATTGATTTATTTAGCAAGGAAGTTCAGCAAGATTGCTGAGTTTACAAAATCAATCATAGATACTGGCCTTGGTCCCCTATGGGCCTTAGGTATATTAAGAGCACAGGGATCCTGACTGCAGAGGCTGTCATGCTTCCTTTTTCTCCCCTTGGTAAGTGCAGCCTCTGAGGCAGTGGTGGGAGTCACTCCACTGGTCTAAGTATACAATATGTCAGTGCTTTTAAAAATGTTCATGCCTCTAACCTAGAAACCATGGAGAGGTAAGGTAGCCCCCCCTCCCTTGGTTGGATGAAGAAGCCTAGTTCAATGGATACAAAAAAAAAAAGTATGATTAATTTTGGAAGTATATGAAATTACATAAGGCAAAGTAGACACTATCTCTAGTATCAGTAGTTAGACAGCAATGCATGCATGTGAGTGGCAGCCTTGACCCTGTTTAGCTTGCACATGATGAATCCCTTTTATTAATTCTGGAGGAGAAGTACTCGTGTAGACTTGGACTAAACTACTCTTCCTCTTCTGCTCATAGCTCTCAGAATAACCATATAATATTCAGAGAATGCATGGTCTGAGATAAGGAAGAATTGCACAGAATAAGCCAGACTTTGTCTTTGTTCCTTTTAGAACATCCAGGTTGTCTTGCAATTCTTGTGCTCTGACAGTGCTAAATATTGCCCAGTGTACAAAACTCAAAGTGAACTTCTTTCAGATTCTCCAGGCAAAAGTGATGCAAAGTAAAGCATGTACAGGCAAGACTCCATCTGCCCTTACACATTTCTTGAGCTTTAGGGAACCAGCATGCTACAAATCCTAGGCTTTTGTTAATTCCTGCTACCTATCATTATTTGTTTTCTTGTGGGAGTTTTCTGGCCTACTGGACTTGTACTCTGGCATAAAGATTTATGCAAAACTTCTCTTGGCTGGGTATGTGCAATACCTCTTGCCAGACCTAAAAACTGAGCTTGTAGAAAACCTGTGAGACCTAAGAACCTGTGCAGAGAGGTGGCTGAGAATTTCCTGTTCTAGCTGAATGCTGAGATACTCCAGCCTGCAGGCATTGTGCCATGCCTTCATCTTTTTCTGCTTATGGAAAAGTGAATTCAAATAAATTAAGATTTATATAGACCCTTCATTTATTACTTCAGGCCTGGTTACTAAAGGAGACATCAAAGCCATTCTAAATTACATGAGCTTTATGTTCAACTACAGGATCGTGTATTTGCTAATGAAGCACATTGCCTTATACCTGTCTAATGCCAACATGGAATCTGAATCCAAATTCTGGAAATCTACTCATGAGTGAAAAACAAGGGCTACTAGGAATTGGTCTTCATGAGCAAGTATGAGATCAGCACAGAGAATGTGAATGATTTCTAGGATGCCCAATGGTGGTCAAAAGGTAGATGTCCCTTCAGTGGACCAAAGACCCCAGTGTTCTATGGGACAACCCTGGAATTTAACAGGTAAGTGGTGGCTAAAGGAACAACAGTCTTCACTGGACTAATCACTCAAGGTTGGTGGATGCTTTCAATAGCTACCAGGAAAGCAGGATACCTGTTCTTAAAGTGATCATTGAGCTTCAAGGAGGAGTATGTGACATCAGACTTAAGAATTTATCTCAAAAAGGGCATTATCCATCTGTTCCTATAACTACTGACCACATACAGATTCTATCACATCAACATGGATTATCTTAAACATCTATCCTCCAGTTATACCTTGGCCATAACTGTACTAAAAATTTGAAGAGGAAGGAATACTTTCAAATTCATTTTATGAGGCCAACCTTATTCTAATACCAAAGTCAAAGACTGCAAGAAAACAAATCTACAGATCAATATCAATGATGAATATGGAGGCAAAAATTGTCAACAAAATGCTACCAAAACAAATTCAACAGCACAATAGAAAGTCATGCATGCATCATAAGAAAGTAGAATTTATTTCTGAAATGAATGGATGGATTGATGTAAGAAAATCAATCAATGCAATACATTACATTAATAATGCAAAAGACAACAATCACATGATTATCTCAATAAATGCAGAAAAGGTATCTGACAAAACTCAATAGTATTTCATAATAAGAATACTGGATAGAGGAGGAATAGTAGAAAAATTATGTAAGCATAAGTGGCTTACATATGAAAAGCCCATGACTAACCTTACTCAATGTCGAAAAACAGAGATTTTCTGCCAAGATCAGGATCATAGCATGGTATTTCTCTCACCTCTTCTATTCAACATAGTACTTGAAATCCCAGATAAAACAATTAGGCAAAAGGAGAAAAAGTAAATAGCAGAGGAAGAAAAAGAAAAAAAAAGTCATCCACATTGAGAAAAAAGCACTAAAACATCTGTTTCAAGATGACATGGCCATATAATATATGTTAGAAACTCTAAAGATTATACACCCATGGTTAAAATTGATAAATTTACCACCATTGTATAACACAAAATTAACATAAAATTTAGTTAGATTTATTTATACTAACTATCCAAAAAGAAAATTAAGAAAGCAATTCCATTTACAACAGCATGAATAGTAACAAAATACTTAAGAATAAGCTTAATCAGGGAAGCAAAAGAAATGTGCATTGAAAACTACACAAAGTTGCTAAAATAAAATTGACGCAAATAAAGGGAAAAACATCCTATGTTTAATTGAAAGAATTGTTGTTAAAATGTCCATAGTACCCAGAGTGATCTGTAGATTATAGGTAATTTTACAAAGTCCCAATGCATTTCTGACCAAAATAAAGAAGTGCTAAAATTTGTATGGAACCACAATGAATATTGAATATATGATATGATGTTAAAAAGGAACAACAAAGCTGAAGATTTCAAATCTCTTGAATAAAAACATATTACAAAATTACAGCAAACAAAGGAATTTGAGACTAGAATAAAGCCAAACACATACATCAATGTGCTAGAATACAGAACCCAGAAATATACACATGCCTATATGATCAAAAGGCTTTTCAAAAATATTATCATGACTGTTACTACACAATAAAGAAATAATAGTGTCTTTAACAAACTGTGCTGGGGAAACTGTCCATCATTACACAAAAGATGCAATTGAACTGTTTCCTTACACTGAACATATATATCAACTAAAAAAAGGATTAAAGATAAATGAAAGTCTTGAAACTCTGAAACTTTAAAATAACACATAGGGTATCTTTATAACTTTGCTCTTGGAAATGATTTTCTGGATGTGACATCCAAATCATATTCAACAAAATACAAACATAGATAAGTTGGAATTCATCAAATAAAAAGTTTTTTTGAAGAAAAGAAACCAATAAAGTGAAAATATAACTTACAGAATGGAAGAAAATATTCACAAATGAGATATCTGGTAAGCACTTAATAAAATATATAAAGTGAAAATATAAAATATAAAATGTAAAAATATAAAGTGAAAATACAACTTACAGAATGGAAGAAAATATTCACAAATGAGATATCTGGTAAACATTTATTGAAAATACATAAGAAACTATATAAGCAACACCTATATCTTAATAAAAATATAAAGAGTATTACCAAAATAAAAACTAACAAAACAAATCCCAGAAAATAAAAAGTCTTGGTGACCATATTGAGAAATCAGAACCATGCATTTTATTGGTTGGAATGTAAATTAGTGCTTCTCAAAAATTTAAAAATAAATTCCAGCATTTGGAAGGCTGAGACCAGAGGCCAGGTTCGCAGCCAGCCCCAGCTACCTAGTGAGGCACTCCGCAACTTAGTGAGACCCTGTTTCAAAAAAAAGAATAAAAAATAGGGCTGGAAGTATAGCTCTAAGGTAGAACAACCCTGAGTTCAATCCCCAGTACCGCAAAAAAAAAATTAAAAATACAGCTACCATATGACATCATAATACTACTTCTAGATAAATGTGATATATACATATAATAGAGCATTAAAAATAAAGAAAATCCTGTCATATGCTACAATATGGATGAACTTTCAGGACATTTTGCTAAGAAAATTAGAAGGACAAATATTGTATGATTCTACTTACGTGAGATATCTAAAGGAGTCAAACCATAGAAGCAGAAAATAGAAGAGTAATTGCCATGGACTAGAAAAAGGGAAAAATGGAGAGTAGATGTGCAATGAATATTGTTTCTGTCATGCAAGATGAAAAAGTTTTAGGGTTCTGCTGTACAATAATGTGAAATAGTGCTACTAGACCATACACTGTTTCAGCCAGTATTCTCACTGCTATAATCCAAAACACCTGACCACCACAACTTGGAGGAAGGAGGATTTATTTGTTCACAGTTCTGGAGATTCTGGAGATTTCAATGGTTCAGTCCTTGTGAGACTGGTTCATCAGCAGAGCTCAGGGCATGGCAGCAAAAGGCGAGAGAGAGAGAGAGAGAGAGAGAGAGAGAGAGAGAGAGAGAGAGAGAAAATACTCTATTTCCATATCATGGAGGCCAGAAGCAAGAGAGAAAGAGCAGGAAGAGGAGGGACCATATATAATCACCAAGGCCACATCCCTTGGGTCCTCTCCTCAGCTACCAGTCCCCACCTCCAACATGGTTGCCATGTTTCCATGAGGTCTAGATGGACATTCTAAATAAAAATCTTAAGAATTCACTTAAAATTTTATTAGGATATATTTCATTTTGTGCATTTTACCACAATTATATAAAATAGCTATAAAGCATATTACCTTATATATTGACAAAGTGTAATCATCAATTACATTTTTAGTTATAGATAATAGCATTTAAAAGTTCATAAGTGATAACTGTATTATGTTTAATTGAGCTTGGTCTTATACATAGATGATATAGACTGAAGTAGTTAGGAATGAACAATTCTTGTCTTTTAAATTCACTTTCATAGGAGTTTTGGTCAACATTTTCATAGTTTTAATTAAAAAACATGACCACACAATTTAGAGGAATGAAGAATTATTTGCTCAGAGTTTTGGAGATTCCAGAGGTCAGTCTATGTCAGGCCAGGTCTCAAGAATACAGATGTCCAGTAACAAAGATGCTGGGTAAAATAAGAGCACAAACTCTAAGGCCTGGTACAAGGAAGAAGTGGAAAGTGAAGAAGAATACTAGAAAAGAGATTGATTTACTATAGAAAATATCACAGAGTGGCCATAAAATGAAGAACAGTTCAAAGACTATGCAGACCAAGTAAATTTTTTTTTTTTTGCAGTACTAGGTATGGAACTCAGGAGCATTCTACCTCCAAGCTACACCCCCAGCAATATTTTTATTCTTTATTTTGAAACAAGGTCTCACTAAGTTGCAGAAGGTCTCACAAGTTGCTGAGGCTAGCCCTGAACCTACAATCCTCCTGTCTCAGCCTCCCAAGTACTGGGATTACAAGTATGTGCCACCACACCGGGCTCCAAGTAGAATTTTTTAAAAGTTAAAATGTCAGAGTATTAACAATAGGAATATTTTTTAAAGTTTTCTGTATTTGACAGCTTTTTTATAATCTAGTGGACTTTCTTTTCTTATTCTTAATAAACATTCACTTTTGTATGTAGAAATGAATAAATAAGAGAAATTCAAGTACTCTATCATAGCTACCTGAAACTTGCAGCTTCCATAACTTATGAGGCATCACCAAAACCTGCACTCAGTGTTCAAATATTCTTGCTGAGCCTCCTTCAGGCCCTACATTGCCAATACTGCTATGAAAAGAGCAACTGCACAAACTCATGCCCAACACCTAGCTTACCTGCAATTCCACCTGGTACTTCCATCCCATGTACAACCATCAACCCTGCATATTTTTTGCTTCAAGTGTCACACCGCTCACCCTAATAGATCCACAGGGAACAAGTATTAATGCATTGATCTTGGAAGTAGTGGTTTGTACTTGAACATTTTGGTTCAAGAGGTGGTGGTGGGTCATGGGGCCAACTGCACTAATCTTGGACTTCACTTAGCCACCATGGACTCAAATATTTCAACTTTTGGCTGCCAAAGGTGAGGTGGCACATCTGCTCAAAATCAGTTTTGCTAACTTCTCCACTCGTTCTCCAATTGTAATTTTCTATTGAAGGCAATTTTTGCTTCTAGAATTGTTACCACCTCTATCTCCCACTGCAAAGCTAATTTGGACTGAGAAGACAATCTCAAATTGCACACCTATAACAGAGAACTACAAACCTATTGGCTAGTGAAATGAGTTGTCTGATACACTGAATCCATTCTTACGGATCTTCTATTCACCAGCCTCTTCCCAAACACAAGGATTCCCACTTGAACTTTTCTCCACCACTCTATGAATCTCATCCTATGGCTACTACAGGTCAGTTCAGCCCATGATGCTTGTGAACTTTACCCCAACTCATTGAAGTGTGGCCCTGTATCAACAAGAATGACTCTTCTTTCTAATCTTTGTACATGCCCCTCTCACTGCTGTATAAATTGATATTTTTGAAATTTGTTTTTAAATAAATATTGAACTTTCCATATATTTTTAAATGGCTAAAGTTTGAATTTGTAGCTATTTGTTAAAATTTTACTGGGCTTGTTAGTTTTCCAAGGCAGGCTCTCATGCCCTTTCATTTGCATCCTCCAGTCATAGCTGAAGGACAGTGCAGAAAGTTTGGGAGAAGGGGAGCAAATGAGATATTTCTTTTTTTTTCTTTTTTTCAGATAGGTGAAGAGACAGTCTATTTTCTACAATAGACTTCTGTACATCTTCCTTCATTGTGCACTTAGCAAATCTGAGGCTGAGTACTTGCTGACAGTGATAGCTTGTTGACAAATCAGGTACCTCACCCTTCTGATCTACAACCCTGGTCTTGCTGAGTGTGTGCATTGCATCTTGATTCTTATTTCTGAAGGGAAAATCATTTGGGATTCCAGCATAATTTCATCACAGTCCTCTTCTCTTCATCTATTTTCAAGACGTATCCACAGCAGATTTGTCAACATTTTGCACGAAAAGTGGACAGAAATTTATATACATGCCTTTTTTTTTTTACAGTACTGAGGATTGAGCCAGGGGCATTTTACCTCCAAACTACACCCCCAGCCATTTATTTATTTATTTACTTAAGAAATTTATATACATGTATCAGACATACAGCATAATTGCAACTACTATTTGGTGTAATGGTGATGATGACAATGGCGATGATGATGATAACGATGATCTGTGTGTTCATGATGATGTGTCTTCATAATCAATTAAGAGTAGATGATGAATCAATATTGATGTTTTAGTAAGTATCTAGCTAATATAAAAGAGTTGAATTCATTGCAAGTATATATGGAGAAATGCTTACATTTAAACTGGGGATTAAATCCTAGTACTTAGGAGGCTGAGACAGGAGGATCACAGGCTCCTGATGAGCTTCAGCAACTTAGGCCCTCCACAACTTAGTGAGAACCTGTTTAAAAATAAAAACTAAAATAAATCTAGGGGTGTAGCTCAGAGGTAGATTGCCTCTGGGTTCAATCCCCAGTACAGTAAATAAAATAAATAAATAAATAAATAAATAAATAAATAAATAAATAAATAAATAAATAAATAAATAAATAAATAAGTGTGGTTAAGGAAAACTTGAACAGCTGATATGTCAGGACAGGACATCTCAATGTTAAGCATAAGATTTTTAATTAAATTTTCAAATATATAAATAACCTTCAAGTATAAAACATCAATAGCCACAATTGAAACATAGAGTATGATAGTAGTATGTATTTTGCATGTTTAATACCCAAGAATGTGTTTTTCATGGCAAGTTTGACAGTTTATGATATGATGTGCCTCAGTCAGGACTATTTTTTACTTCAGGTGCAGGAGGATTCATCCCTATTTTGAAAGAATGTATTCTCACTCTCTTTTTTCTAAGGAAAAATACTAAATTGAAAGTGCAAATGTTGTTTCAATCACAAGGGACAAATATTTCAATATTTCATATTTTATTTTATTTATTTTATTTTTTTAAATTTTCCATTTTGAATGCCAAAACAACATTTAAATAAATTCTGGGGTATGTCAATATCACATTTGTCAAGAAAATGTACCTTCAAGAGTAATTTTTCACAATTTCCCTAGTTGTTTAGGTTTAAATAAGCAATTTGAGCAGGGTATGGTGGTTCATTCCTGTAATCCCAGTACTTGGGAGGCTAAGACAGGAGGATCACAGGTTTGAGGACAGCCTTAGCAAGTAGTGAGACTCTCATCAACCTAATGAGACCTTGTTTCAAAATAAGAAATAAAATAAAATAGGGTTGGGGATGTAGCAAGGAGGCTCAGTCCCCTTGGGTTCAATCCCCAATATCAGAAAAAAAAGCAATTTGGAAACATTTTTATACCTAACCATAATTAAAAACATTTTTTAAGAAGTAAACATGCATAATATAGTGGCTCCTTTGGTTTTGCAACTAAGAAAAAGAGAATGAACTATTTTATTACTAATTTGGAATACCTCATTAAAAATGTTTGGGTGGCTGAAAAGAGAGATTCTGTTTATTTTTTAGTTTGGACCTGACTTTACATGCCTTATAGTTTTTGTATTTTTTCTGAGCTATCACTTCATATAATGAGATATAAATGAAATTACAACAAAACAGGCATGAGCTGGTTTATTTGATGACTAGCTACAGAAGTGTGACTCAAATATAGAGTATATGACATTTAACCAAAAAAGAAAGAAATACTTAACACAGTATGTAATTATGGCAATAAAGAAATAACTTATGTTTACTATTCAAGTGACAACTTTTTCTCTTCTTTTAAAATTATTGTTTGGTTTCTATATTATCATACAAAATAAAAATTTGATATAAACAACATATATTTTGTCACCCATGTTAGAATGTGAATAAGATAGTATAAACTAGTATTGTTTCTTATCCTCCAATTTACAAATAAATTGTTCGAAATTTATTCATATACATTGGAAATATAGTATTCATGGATTTTAGTGTGTATTTATTTCATTCAATATTGAACATGATGTATTCTTAGATTTCAACTTAAACTATGTGTCTAAAATAGAGTTTATCTCAAAGTATGCATTCTTTATGTTTTGAAAATAAGAACTCTGCTACTTTTATAGATATTTATTAAGTATTAATACTAAATTATTACTTAAATCATTTGATCTGCCAGGTGTTGACAGGAAAATACTAACCATACTTGTGTGTCTCCTAAATTCTCTTTATTTTTTTCATCTCTATCAGCTGTAGAAATAATTCAGGGAAAGACTTGGTAAAATATTTTTTCATGTACTTATAAATGAGTTTAGGAAATTGTTCCTTTGAATATATATGTATATATAATTACTTTAAATATATGTATATAATTCCTTTGTATATATATATATATGCATGTGCATATATATACATACATATATATGAATTAGGCTAATCATTGTCTATTGTCAGTATTCAATATCAATGAGAATATTTCCTCTTAATAATTTTAATGGTTCCAATATCATCCTCTCATACCTCAATATAATATACTATACTTAATAACAATATAGAATTATTTCTTACAAAAATGGGAAAAATCATGATAAATAACTCTTATTTTTCTGCATATTCATATCATGTTGCTGAATCTTAATGATCTGACTGGCCATAATAATGTTTTCATATAAGTGAGTTGAATATTCACTGTAATGTAATATTAATTGCATCAATAACAATCACAGCTCTAGTTTAGCCTGAGTTGCTTTTGCTAACATATATATATAACATGATGAAATAAGGAAGAATATTTCCCACAATAAAATCAAGAAAAAGGATGAGAAACATTTCTTGATTTATTGTCCAACTTTATCAAGGACTTAAAGTAGAAAGATAATTTATGAAGTAATTCCCTTGGATAAAGTCCCTTGGGTAAAGTCCTTTTATCCCTCAGATTAAAGGAGGATATAGATAACTTCTGCTTAAGGAATATTATAGTCTGCATTTTCTGGACCAGCTCTCACTGAAAATTCATAAAAATATTGCAAAATATGTTTCTAAAATATTTATTTATTTAAAAGAAAATGAGAAGTCAGACTTAGTAGTGCAAAACTACAATCCTAGCTATTCAGGAAGCTGAGGTAAGAAGATTACAAGTTCAAGACCAGCCTTGGAAACTTAGCAAGGTCTTGTCTTGAAATAAAATAAAAAGGGCTAGTGATGTAGCTCAGTGGTAGAACACTTGTCGAGCATGCACAAAGGCCTGGGATAAAAGAAAGGGAGGAAAGCAGGAAGGGAGACAATTTTCAACAAGTTAGAAGAAAGAATACAGAGAAAAGAGCAGAGTAAAAAATAGGTTTTTGTCCTAACAGAATTTGTAAATTCCAAGATACAGATAATGTTTCACAATATTTTAAGAGAAAGAGGTATGAGTCAATATTTGAGGCCCACACAAAGTAGAAGAGTTTAGAGAACATCATGTGCATATTCAGCTGCATTTCCAAGGGGGCTATACTTTCACTTTAATATTTAGTCCCCAGTGTAGTGGTGCTAAGAGGTGGTGGGGCATTTAAGAAATGATAGGTCACTAAGAGAGATAAATGCCTTCCTCACAGGACTAGTTTGTGTGAGAGCAGGTTGTTAGAATGCCAGGCGACTGCTCATATTTTACCTTTTCTGAGAGTATTTGCTTCTCTTCAGCTTTTCACCACAGGAGATACAGCAAGAGGGCTCTCAACACATGTGGCTGCAGGTTCACAGATTTCCCTGCCCTCAGAATCATGAACCCAAATAACTTCTTTCTTTATAAATCACCTTGTCTTTTATATTCTGTTATAGACAGAGAAAATGAACTAAGTCCTTACATTTTAGTGAGTAAAATGTGAAAGTCTATGGAAGAAGTGTGTCAGGTAAATGCATTTAAAAATTAAGAAAAAAAAATTAAGAAACAAGTTCAGAAGGCTCATGAAAATATCAAGGGCAATTTGAATACTTAAATGCAAGAAGAAACTATAGTGATGAACACTGCAGAACGAGAAAGTAACTTTTTGTTTCTCTCAGATATTTACAAGAATCAAAAATCTCACCAGAAAACAAAATCCTCAATTTGATATTTTGAAAACAGATGTTCCCTGGACCTCCCAAAACTAAACATGTTCAAAGTTTAGTCAAAGTCAATTCAGCATTAAAATTGTCAAAAAGCTAGGGGAAAAAGTATATTTCTTTAGCTCAATAATAGGGTCTGTTAAAAATAGCATGATATTTAATAGTAAAAGAAGAGATACTTTCTTCCTAGGGCAGGGAAGTGAACAAGGATGTCTTTATCTATCTTTTTATGTAAGCATTATAATGAGAGTCCTGGAGTGTGTACTAGTAGAAAAATGAAATAAATACATAAACAAACAAATAAATATTGGGAAATTGGAAAGTTAATGTAGTATAATATTGCTAATAATTACTAACCTATACCAGAGATGGACTGGTATTTCCAAATTCAATTTCAAATCTTCATAGCTATGGGTCACTTTTTCTTTTTTTCTGCCATTTGAAATCTGGCCCTCCTTGAATTTTGTGTGATGCTTAAAATAAGCAGTGGATCTGAAAACTTGCTACTGATTCTGTGTTCATCAGGTTTTCTCTGTCAACACTGTTCCAGTGACTGGCATGTATGCTACTTACTTAATTCCTTTGTTAAGATTACAAAGAGGCTGTGCAAAAATATAAAATAAATGATATGGTAGAAGTAATCTCATTAAAAGGAAATTTAAAACAAAGTTTTGATCAAATCTATGCAAATTAATCTGAAAGCTTGGTTAAATTGGATACTTTTTATTAAAAAAATAAGATTCTTAGAAATGACATTAGAAGAGAGAAGTAATTCAGAAAAATTTATTCAGTCGGAAATAAGAAGAATGTCAAAGAGTTTTTGCACCTCTCCTTACAAAACAAGAGTATTAGACAATGTTACAAGGCAAATGCACCTAAGTTTTTTAAGATATATGATACCAGTAATGTTTATGATATTAAGAGAGAGAAATCATTAATCAAAAGCTTGAAAAGATATTAATTAAAAACAATTCTACAATCATCAATAATATCATTAATACTGAAGTAATATCCTAAATAAAATATTAATAAATATGTTAATATAATGAAGAATTAAGCATTAGGAAAAATTAGGCTGTTAGTGGGAGGCAAGTATATTTCTCTACTAGGAAAACTACTAATATGGATCATCATTTAATATAACATAGGAGAAATGTAATATGATTATTCTTATTAATTCTGAAAAGTACTTGAAAGATTCAATAAATCGTAATTAAGATAATAATATAAATAAATGGTTATTTCTTAACATGATCTGATATACTTATTTTCAACCCAAATTCAACATCATGTATCCTATAAAAAGGTCTACATAATGTATGAAAGTTTCTCAGAAAATTATAATGGAAAAAGAACTCCATACCAATATAAAAAGTGCTAAAAAGCTAGATTCACAAAATGAAATTGTTAGATGATAATAATCCATGAAAGTTATAGCAATAACTCCGACTTGGACATAGAAACATTATATATAGTTATTTACAGTCAATAAGTTTTCTTCATTAATTCAGAGAGAAAAGGTGCATTTTCTTGATTTTGTATAGTATATTTAACTTTAATAAATGAGATAATTTTATTTTTTGCCTTTCTCCAAACGTTTAATGCAAAAGTGATTGTTTTTTAAAATAATTTTCTGCATATCTTTACTGAAGGCAGCCATTGTATCACTAGTTTTAACTATATCATATTTCCTATCAACTCATATAAAGCATCTTTTCCTAAAATTTGTAATTTATTATTTATTTCAAGCTATTTTAATTTTTAATAAAATAAAATAATATTTTAATGATTTATGATAAAAAATATGTTCCTTTCATTGTAGAAAGACAAAAAGGAAATTATATATTAGATAACGCTTTCAATTTTTTTAGCTAAAAGAAATGATCATGTAAAAGGCATTAAATTACTTTACATAGATACAATCAAGAAATGAGAAGAAATAAAATGAAGATTTTTCTTTCTTTCTTTTTCTCTTTCTTAATTTTTTCTTTCTTAATTTTTTAAACATAGTCTCTTTATGTTGTCCAGGCTTGTCTTGAACTTGTGTGCTTAAATTATCCTCCTGTTTCACCATGCCTTGGAATGAAATTAAATTATTAATGACTTTTAGGTAAATCAAAACGCTTCTAACATTAACAGCTTTCAAGACCTACAGATAAGAAATATGTTTGTAGAGAATAATGGGTATAAGTTAATTTGCAAGTTTCTTTATTTTGTACGTCTGCATAACTAAGGTTCAACAGTATGCTATAGTGACATTTTTCAAAATATTGGGATCCACATGATATGTAAAAGGTAAACCATTAATTTTTAATTTTGAAACAAATAATAGTCTATCTCTTATTGAAAGCATTGATATGACTAAGAAAACTTAGGAAAGATGACAACTGTTTTTGAATGGCAAATATAAATCAAATATTGACTTTCTCACTCTGTATGCAGATCCAAGATTTTAACTTGACTTTATTATTTAAATAAAATAATTTGCTTACTATAAAGATTATATGCCACAAGTCTCTGTCTTTTGTTTTTACATATTTGGTAGAGCCACCTATAAACCAAGTATTTTCTTTAGGTTTAAGGTTATTGTATCTTTTCCCCACTCTATGGGAGATCCCATTAACTCTTTAAGCATCCTTAAAGTTTCTGGTTTAGCAAAGAAATTTCCATAATCTAAAAGGAAAAAGTTCCACAAGAGTAGAAAAAAGTAAGACTCCTGGTTGAGCAGAACTCTTAGATCCTCCAGTACTTTAAAGAAAAAGGAATTTTTCCTTTTATGGTGTCCTGTGGTCCTGGACCTGTAAAATTTCAAGAAGGACAGGTTTAGCTTTATATCATTTTATAAAAACTCAGAAGGAAAATTATTAATATTATAAACAGGGTCAGAGCAACCAATGTACTAAACTGTATGCTCTCTTTTAGGCTTTGTGTCTTGAAGAGTTTTCACAGTGTCAATAATCAAATAGGTTGGCTATCTGGCTTCCAGTTTAAAATGTTAATTATTTGGTCCAGGTTAAAGATATATCTGGTTTATTGTACAATGTGCTAAAATGTTAATTTTACATGCAGATGCACACTGCAATTGTAATTCCACTGAAAAGCAGATGGTGATTGGCTTTCACCAAATAACCAGGCTTATGAGCATTGACTCAGCAGCTCTGATGGCAGGCTTGGCACAATGGTCATAACACAACTTCAAAGACACAGGAAAAAACCTTGTACTGATCTTCATGCTCCTGGACCCATGTCCTTCAGTGATGTTAGCTTTTGACCTTTCTGTAAAGAACTCAGCTCAATATCAGAGGCCAATTTCTCCCTGTATTCTTTAGGTCAGTTAGGATAAGACTTCTGAGCCCTGGCTATGCAGAGCCTGTGACCCTTATTAGCACCAAAGAAACTATATAAGATGAGCCGGGCGTGGTGGCGCACGCTTGTAATCCCAGCATTCGGGAGGCTGAGACCGGAGGATCCGGGTTCGCGGCCAGCCTCAGCTACCTAGTGAGGTACTCCGCAACTTAGTGAGACTCGGTTTCAAAATAAAAGAATAAAAAATAGGGCTGGGGGTGTAGCTCAGAGGTAGAATGCCCCTGAGTTCAATCCCCAGTA
>PVLC010016223.1:5282-35940 GCA_004027655.1 Graphiurus murinus
TACTGGGGATTGAACTCAGAGGCATTCTACCTCCGAGCTATACCCCCAGCCCTATTTTTTATTCTTTATTTTGAAACCGAGTCTCACTAAGTTGCGGAGTGCCTCACTAGGTAGCTGAGGCTGGCCGCGAACCCGGATCCTCCGGTCTCAGCCTCCCGAATGCTGGGATTACAAGCGTGCGCCACCACGCCCGGCTCTGCAATCCTTTCTTATCTGCAGTCGGGGAGCTGGGTTGGGCTTTCCTGGTACCTTGTGGGGGATCCGGCCACCTAATGCAGCCACAGCAAAGCAAACTTTGGGCTAGAGCAGGCTTTGCTGGGTCTAGCCAGGACACACTCAACGGCTCACTGAGGAAATGGACACTTTTAGAGAGAAAGCATAAAGGGAGAAGTGGGTTGAGGGAGAGGCCTCTGTGGGGCCAGATAGGACTGCTTCCGTCCCAGCTCTGTGTCTCTCGGATATCCTTTTCTGCAAAAGCAGGTTGATTAGCCGGGCGCGGTGGCGCACGCTTGTAATCCCAGCATTTGGGAGGCTGAGACCGAAGGATCCGGGTTCACAGCCGGCCTCAACTACCTAGTGAGGCACTCTGCAACTTAGTGAGACCCTGTTTCAAAAAAATAAAGATTAAAAAATAGGGCTGGGGGTGTAGCTCAGAGGTAAAATGCCCCCTGAGTTCAATCCCTAGTACTGCAAAAAACAAAAACAGGGGTTGATTTTCTCCAGGTGTGCCAGAGCAGTAGTTTCTTTGTTTTTTGTTTTTTGGTTTTTTTTTTTTGCGGTACTGGGAATTGAACTCAAGGGCATTCTACCTCCAAGCTACATCCCCAGCCCTATTTTTTATTCTTTACTTTGAAACAGAGTCTCACTAAGTTGCAGAAGGCCTCACTAGGTAGCTGAGGCTGGCCGCGAACCCGGATCCTCCAGTCTCAGCCTCCCAAATGCTGGGATTACAAGCGTGCGCCACCACGCCCGGCAAGCAGTAGTTTCTGATGAGCATCGTGGTGTGCAGAAACACCAAAGGGCTCCACCGTTTTGTCCCATCCAACCCTTGTGAATTTTGAGGCCCTGGATGGTGCTCCTAGGACACCGTGACCTCTGTCCCAGTAGCTCTTTGGGGAGAAGGACATGCAGGTGGGACGGGAAGGCACATCATCATCTTCTTCCTGCGACACGTGAGTGAGCTGGTGATGTTCTGTCTTTGGCGACCCGCTGGATCCTGGCCCAGCTGCTCTCGGCCCCGGAGCCCCTGTCTACAGCTGTGTCTTTTGGCGCAGATCCGGAGCCCAGGGAGCAGGATGGGTCTTCCTCGTGACCCAGCCGTGGGAATCTGGGGTGGGCAGTGCGCTCCCCCCACAGGTTCCGGGTCTAGTGCTCGCAGGACAGCCTGTGCACTGCGCGCTGTAGGTCTAGCTGCTGTGAACATGCCCGGTGCTGAGCGGCCCGTGTACCCAGGCGTGGGTCCTCGCTGAGGTCCCCTGACATGGGAGGGTGGATGACAAACAGAGAACTCCAAAGAAAGCCAGGATGGCCGGAGGCTCGGGGGCTAGAGGTGCCACTGGCGCCCCACTGAGCACCCAGAGCGTTTGCACAAACCCATGTAAATGAGCGTCACCGTGAGTCCAAGGGCCGGCAGGCACTGTCACCCCGGGGTCCCTCGGACACTAGGAACACCATAGAATCCGTTTGCCCTGGTCCCACAGCGACTGGTGTCCCAGAGGTGACCACAGCCAGGCCTCGGCCACCAGGAGATGGAGATCAAGGTGTGCTGGCCATGCACCTTGTGGGGGAGGGGAGACTTTCTTCTGTAGCCTCCTAGTGTTTAACCTTCAACCTCAGATGCTACTGGAAGTGAAGGACCAGCCGGCGTGGCCAGGCTCTGGCAGAAACCAGGCACGTGGGGAATGGGGTTCGTGAGGAGCTATGATGGCCGCCACCATGGACTCAGCTGTGGTGTCTGGCCGCCTTGGCCTAGCAGGCTCCAGGACAGGAACCAAGGAACCAAGGAACTACCTAGGGTGGTGTGTGTATGTATGTGTGTGTGCACACACGTGCGTATGCATGTGCGTGCATTGGCTCTGGAAGGCAGGGGTAAGTCGACCAGTCAAATAGAAATACCAATCGCCAGGGCCTTTCCGTACAAAAGGACCTTCAGTTCTCTTATTCTCAAGGACCCTGCGTGGGAGGGGAGGCCTTCTGTCCCGTTTGGGCAGGGGGAGGCCCGTGACTTGCCCAAGGTCAGGCGGCAGTGCCAGGAATCCCAGGAGGCTGCTCTGGCTGGAGACTCTGGATCGACACGGCGTCTCCTAGCTTTGGCCTGCGTGGCTCTGTTCTCTGGGCCAGGAGCCTGGGTGTCCTTGGAGAGACTTGACAGTAGGGATACTTCGTCGTAACGCAAGCAGTTTGGCGACTCAAGGGGTTTTGGCAGCAATCAAGGCCTGTAGAATCTTCCTTTTGGTCAGGCAACCCTGTGTCTAGGAATTTTTCCAAGGGAAATAATGAAGGTCGCAGGGAGCCTTTGGTCACAAGGATATTTGTCCATCTTGCTGGTATCAGGGCAGCGTTAGCAGCAGGGAGGAGTACGTAGATTACAGCCTCGGTGGCTCTGCCAGTGGGCATCGGGTTTTAAATTGATTTTTTTTTTTTTTTTTGCGGTACTGGGGATTGAACTCAGGGGTGTTCTACCTCTGAGCTATACCCCCAGCCCTATTTTTTATTCTTTATTTTGAAACAGGGTCTCACTAAGTTGCGGAGTGCATCACTAGGTAGCTGAGACTGGCCGAGAACCCGGATCCTCCAGTCTCAGCATCCCGAATGCTGGGATTACAAGTGTGTGCCACCACGCCTGGCTTGGGTTTTAAATTGAAATGTAAGAGCCAGGCGTGGTGACGCACGCTTGCAATTCCAGTTACTTGGGAGGCTGAGACAGGAGGATCACAGGTTCGAAGTCAGCCTCAGCAACTTAGGCCTTCTGCAACATAGTGAGACCCTGTTTCAAAATAAGAAATAAAGTTGGGTTGGAGGTATAACTTGGAGGTAGAATGCCTCTGAGTTCTATTCCCAGTGCCAAAATAAGTAAGTAAATTGAACTGTAAGAAGTTTGGATGCTAAAGGCAACCAGACTTCCTTTTGCACGTGTATAGTTTCTAATTTTCCTGTCAAGAACTTGAATTGCACACATCATTTGTGTGTGTGTGTGTGTGTGTGTGTGTGTGCACACACGTGTGGTACTAGGGATTGAACTCAGGGACAGTCTACTTCTGAGCTGCACCCCACCCCCGACCTACTTTATTATTTTTGTTTTGTTTTGTGTTGAAACAGGGTCTTTTGAACCTGTGATCCTCCACTCTCAGCCTCCCGAGTTCTGGGATTATAGGTGTGTGCCCCCGCCATCAGCTATATGTGTCTTTTTTTTTTTTTTTTTTTTTTTTTCGGTACTGGGGATTGAAATCAGGGTCATTCTACCTCCGAGATATACCCCCAGCCCTACTTTTTTATTCTTTATTTTGAAACAGGGTCTCCCTAAGTTTCGGAGTGCCTCACTAGATAGCTGAGGCTGGCTGCGAACCTGGATCCTCCGGTCTCAGCCTCCCAAATGCTGGGATTACCAGCGTGCGCCACCACGCCCGGCTTTATACGTGTCATTTTTAAAGTTAGCATTTACTACCGTGTACGTCTGATCACTGTCAACACAGAACTAGACCCTCGCGGCCTGGTTGGTCTTAGCTGACCGTGGATCCCACGCAGGAGGCACTGTTGAGTCCAGTGGCTTAATCCAGAGTGGGGGCTGTATTCTGGGGGTTTTGAGGACCGAGTCAGGTGGCTCCTGGAGCCATCTGGAAGCAGAAGCACGTTTCCCGTCTGCCGAGTCAGGCCAGACGCTCTCCCTACAGGAGAAGGGGTAGGGGGGCGTTGCTGGGGAGCCCCAACCTTAAAGTGAGCCTCTTTAATGTCCTGACCATTTGTGGGGAAGAGCCACAGCCCAAGGAAGCCGTGACGTTGCCAGGCTGGGGACAGTGGCAGTCAGGACGCCCGTGACACCGCCTTCGCCGGCTACCAGTGACATCCCGCCCGCAGCCATCACCCTGGACGCTGGAGCCAGATCCTCTGAGCCTGGTCCTCCGGCCCCTAGGCTTGCCCTCCGGCCGGCTGGTCTGTCCCTGACCTCGCCCCTGCCGTGATGTCACAGCCCAACAGCTCTGCTGTTCCCATGGCAACCGCCTGCCCTAGTCAACCAGCTTGGTGCAGACACGGGGCTGCTGGTGGAGGTGGGCAGCTGCGACTCCAGCCAACTTGGGTCAGCGGGCCCCAAGACCCCGTGCAGACACCCCCAGGGCCGAGATTCTTCTCGTGTCTGCCGTCCCTCGTGGGGGTGGGTTCTTCCTCTGCCTGGCTGTTTGGGAGGCTCCCGAGAGAGTGTTGGGAAGGGCGTGTAGAGGTCCAGGAGGGTGATTTGAAAGTTCCCACGCCACGAGGCCCTCTCTCCCTCCCTCCCTGGGCAGTTTGATCTGAGAGGGTGGGCAGGGAAGCTGGTGAGTGTCAGGACACAGCTGGAACCCTCTGGCATGGGGACCGCTGGCTGGGACCGTGTGCTTGGCGAGCGGATGTGAACGTCGTGGGTATTTAGGAGGTGCCGGTTGAATGGGTCCCACGTGGCCGCTCGGCCAGCTGGTGTCTGCACCGGGGTCCGTCGTGTGAAGCCAGTCCAGGAGGTGGCTGAGGCGTGATGGGTCTCAGCCTGTCCCTCCGGTGGCTGGCCGGTCACCTCACCCAGTCCTGGGTGGGGGTGGGAGGGACTCTGGTGGAATATAAATTCACCATCCCTCCCCCCCAGGATTCGGCTGAGAAAAACCTGCCATGGGGCCTGGCTGGGGCTGCTATTTTACCATGACTTCCCCTCCCAGGGGATTTTGATCCGCTCCAGCGACTTTGAGACCCGCCACGGCTCTGTTTGGCGCATGGAGCATTTTTTCTTTTCTTTTTTTTTTTTTTTTAGAGGCTAGAGCTTAGAGAAATCGAGTTTAAAACATTTATGATGTTTATTTTATCTGGGCTTGGTTTGGATGCCTCCAGTGATGAGTGTCTGCTACCTCCCCAATGATTTCAAGACAGCCCTGTAGACAGTGTGTCCCTCCACCTGGCCAAGCTCTGTCTCCCTGTAATGTGTTCTCAGAGGTCCAGCTCTTTCATCTGGAGACACACACGGTAAGTACCCCCGTCTCCCCACGTGGCCGGCCAAGCAATTGTGGAGGGGTTCTCGTGGTGATGGGGGCAGCTGCTATCACCCCGTTTCACAGATGAGCAGACTGAGGCACCCCAAGTTAAGCCGCTGTCCCTGGGCTGCACAGCTGCTCTGTGCCCCCGACCACCGCACTGTCCCCTCTAGAGCTTCTGCGGCCTCTTCGGTGCGTGCCCAAGGGTTAGGGTTAGGGTCAGGGTCAGGATTAGGGTCAGGGTTAGAGTTAGGGTTAGGGTCAGGGTCAGGGTCAGGGTTAGGGTTAGGGTCAGGGTTAGAGTTAGGGTCAGGGTCAGGGTTAGAGTTAGGGTCAGGGTCAGGGTCAGAGTCAGGGTTAGGGTCAGGGTTAGGGTCAGGGTTAGGGTCAGGGTCAGGGTTATGCTCTTCTGCTTTCCCAGGACTCTGGGAAGACGCTTCTCCGCCGTCAGAATTCCCCAATCTTCTGGCTGTTCGTCTTTCTTGATGAGATCTTCTCTGTTTCTCCTGAGGCTTATTCCTAATCACTTGGACCATTCTTATTGTGACTTTAATGTTTATCCCGTGGTGCAGTCACCTTGGCCGTTTCCTGGTCACCGACTCTTGCCGCCCTGTTGAAGTCACTCAGACCTCGGCGTCCTGGTGGCTCCCTCTGCGGGAGTGTGCTGTTGTCTTCCCGTCTCTGTGGCTCCCTGGACGTCCCCCAGTCTGGACGTGTGAGCCACCTGCCATGCTCTGAGTGTCCCCTGGACCATCTCTGACGCTTCAGCGTCCTACCCCGGGGACAGGCAGGTGCTCCCTGGATGTCCCCGAGGTGCAGGGGGGGCTTGGCACCTTGTGTGCCTCTTTCCTTCCAGATTCTGGAGTGCCCAGGGGAGGTCTGGCCAAGGCAGGGTCCACTCGTTCTCCAAACCCTCTCGCTTCCTGCATCCCTGTATTCTCCCTCTTTGTACCCGTGTCACTAGATTTGGGGACCCACACGTGAGCCTTAAATGTGCTCCCGTTACGTTTTAGATTTGGCCAGGTATGTAAGCTGTTAAAACTCTTTGGAACTGGGTCCTTGCGGCTGATCTTCATTGTCCCCCGTGGGGGGTCAATGTCCTGTGGGCGTCTGCATCTTAGAGTCACGGAGCTGGGACCTGAGAGCTGAGGTGTCCCTGGTGTGTGCACAGTCCAGCGGCGCCCCAGACCCTCTTGCTGTCATGCCAGACACGATTGTGTCAGGCGTATTTGCATGGGTGCCCGTCATGGCGGTTTAGGACAGGCTGCTGTCACAGCGGCGGATGGAAAGCTGAGACCAGAGGGAGGACATGCGGCTGTAAAAAGTCAACTTAAAAAGTCCAAGTAAAACTGAGCATCGTGGCGCATGCCTGTAATCTCAGTACTTGAGAGGCTGAGACTGGAGGATGGCAGGTTTGCAGCCAGCCTCAGCTACTTAGTGAGGCCCTCTGCAACTTAGTAAGACCCTATTTCAAAATAAAGAATAAAAAATAGGACTGGGGGTGTAGCTCAGAGGTAGAATGCCCTGGGTTCAATCCCTAGTACTGCAATAATAATAATAGTAATAAATACATACATACATAAAATAGGGCTGGGGATGTTACTTGGAGGTAGAATGCCCCTGGGTCCAATCTCCAAGTACCATAAACACAGAACATTTTTTCAAAAACCCAAATTACATTCTGGGACCACTTCGTTTAAAAGAATTCTATTCTACATATCTTAAAAGCTCTTAAAGCCGGGCGTGGTGGCACACACTTCTAATTCCAGTTTTGAGAGGCTGAGACCAGAGGATCCCGGTTTGCGGCCAGCCTCAGCTTCTTAGTGATGCCCTCTGCAACTTAGTGAGACCCTGTTTAAAATAAAGAATAAAAAATAGGGCGGAGGTGTAGCTCGGAGGTAGAATGCCCCTGGGTTCAATCCCCAGTACCCCCCCAAAAAAAAATCTTAAAGGATTTTCTATGTTATCATCCTAAGGAAATCCAGAGTTCTTTTTTAAACCTTAAGGCCAAATTATATATATTCTGCGTATTCTCAGAAGACAGAGAAATGGCCAGGCATGGTGGGGCATACCTGTAATCCCAGTTACTGGGGAGACTGAAACAGGAGGATCTCAAGTTCTAGGTCAGCCTGGGCAACTTAGTGAGACCCTATCTCAAAGCACAAAATAAAAAGGGCTAGGGGTATAGCTCGGAGGTAGAATGCCCCTAGGGTTCAATCCTCAGTTTAAAAAATAAAGTAAAGAAAAAAGAAAAAAAAAGAACATCTAGAGAAATGTCTGGCTTTACATATGAGATTATAAGCTTTAATTGTTTGGCAGTGTTCCCTCTCTAGTTAAAACCTGCTAATGGGAGTCCTTCTGTAATTGTTCTTACACTTTTTTTTTTTTTTTTTTTTTTTTTTTTTTTTTTTTTTTTTTTTTTTTTTTTTGCGGTACTGGGGATTGAACCCAGGGGCATTCTACCTCCGAGCTACACCCCCAGCCCTATTTTTTATTTTTTTTATTCTTTATTTTGAAACAGGGTCTCACTAAGTTTCGGATTGCCTCACTAAGTAGCTGAGGCTGGCCGCGAACCCAGATCCTCCCGTCTCAGCCTCCCAAATGATGGGATTACAAGTGTGCGCCACCACGCCTGGCTTTTACACGTTTTAAAGAATAAATGCTCTGGTCATGTAGCTCAGTTGTAGATCTCTTGCCTAGCAGCAGGAGGGCCTGGGCTCAACCTCCAGGACTGCAAATAACAAAAAACAGAATCACATTTTAAGCCGGATGCAGTGGTTCATACCTGTAAATTCCAGTACTCAGGAGGCTGAGACAAGAGGATTGCAAATTTGAGGCCAGCCTCAGCAATTTAGCAAAACCCTTAGCAACTTAGTAAGATCCTGTTTCAAAATAAAAAATAGAAAGGGTTGGGGATGTAGCTCAGAGGTAAAATGCCCCTGGGTTCAATCCCCAGTATTAAAAAAAAGAAGGAAGTGGCCCAGTTGATGAATTCAGAGACTGTGGTGTCCTGTGTAAAAAAAAGTATGAGGCTGCCTCAGTGTCCAGACCAAGCGTGCCCCTCAGGGTCAGAGGTCAGAGGTCAGAGGCCAGGCCAGAGTCTGCTTGTGCCACAGAAGTGGCTTCTAGCTCTGGCCTACCCCAGTTGCAGGTTAGAGCCTGAGATCAGGGGTCCGCCTGCACGGATCTGAGCTCTTATGGCAGTGCTCGGAGCTGTGTGGTCTCAGGCAAGTCACTTAACCTCCCTGAGTCTTAAGAGGAGACAGCCATAGCCCTCACCGCCCGTGGTAAGACCAGGAGATGGCCCGAGGTGGTATGTGTGAATGGTGGGACTTGCAGGAAAGCGCCCACGTCTGTCCTCAGCCGGGGTCGTGGACGGGTTATCAGTTCCCCGTCTGCACAGCCCGCTGCTCCGTTTGACCGTGTCTCCTCCTGGCTTGGTTAAATATCTACAACATCACACACAGTCCCAGGGCCTCGGTCACCCTGGGGTCCCATGACGATGGGCGCCGGCTGAGTGAAGAGAAGGCTCACCGGGCAGCCTCGAGGGCCGGTCGTCCCGGGTGGAGAGCCGAGTCTGGCCCTCGTCCTGCAGAAGGGTGCCCACCCTCCCTGCTGGCCACCCTCGTGTGGGGCGGGCCGTGGCCTCCGCTGCTCTGTTTGATTTGGGTATCCGCACGTGGGGGTTCGGTGTCGTCTCGACGGTCAGCTACAGTGGGCAGGGGGGGTCAGCAGCACTGCCCTGGCCATAGAGAGCACCAATGAGGTGTGTGGCTGTCCTCCTGGGGAACTGGCCGAGAGGAGACAGCAGGGAGGGCTGCTGGGGTCCAGGGCGGGCATGTATGTTGCTGAGACCACACCCGCCCCAGGGGGGCGTTTGGGTAGCGGGTGCCTCTCCTGCAGGATCAGTCAGCGGCCACACAGGTCAACCGAGGCCACAGTGTCTACCACCGGGGCCCGGGCCTGGCTGGCCCTGAGCCCTGTTCTAGGCACCTTACGGTTTGTTGTTGTTATTTTTTTTATTTATTTATTTATTTTTTTAGGTACTGAGGATTGAACCCAGAGGCATTCTACCTCCAGGCTATGCCCCTAGTCTTTTTTTTTTTTTTTTTTGGTACTGGGGATTGAACTCAGGGGCATTCTACCTCCAAGCTATACCCTCAGCCCTATTTTTTATTCTTTATTTTGAAACAGGCTCTCACTAAGTCGCGGAGTGCCTCACTAGGTAGCTGAGGCTGGCCGAGAACCGGGATCCTCTGGTCTCAGCCTCCCGAATGCTGGGATTACCAGTGTATGCCACCACGCCCAGCTCCCCTAGTCCTATTTTTTATTCTTTATTTTGAAACAGAGTCTCACTAAGTTGCCGAGGGCCTCACTAAGTAGCTGAGGCTGGCTGCAAACCCGGATTCTCCGGTCTCAGCCTCCCAAGTACTGTGATTACAAGTGTGCGCCACCACGCCCAGCTGTTGTTGTTATTTTTTGTTGTTGTTTGGTTATGTTGCTTGAATCCAGGGGTGTTCTACCACTGAGCTACACCCCCAACCCTAATTTATTTATTTATTTATGGCACTAGGGATTGAACCCAGGGGCATTCTACCTCTGAGCTGCACCCCCAGCCCCTTTTCATTTATTTATTTATTTATTTATGGCATTAGGGATTGAACCCAGGGGCGATCTACCTCTGAGCTGCACCCCCCAGCCCTATTATTGTTTCCTTTTATTTTTATACAGGGTCTCACTAGGTTGACGAAAGTCTCACTATTTGCTAAAGCTGTCCTCGAACCTGCCATCCTCCTATCTCAGCCTCCAAAGTACTAGGATGACAAGCGTTCACCTCCATGCCCAGCTTTTTTTTTTTTTTTTTTAATTTTGAAACAAGGTCTTGCTAAGTTGCTGAGGCCGGCCTTGAACCTGCGATCCTCCTGTCTCAACCTCCCAAGTACTGGGAATGCTGGCATCCTGATGCTTTTTGTGACTTTGGAGGGGCCTGTAGCAGGTGCCCTCTGCCCGAGCTGCCCAGAGGCCCACCCATGGGGCCTGGCACTTCTTGGGGTGTCATGGGGCAGGGGCAGGGCAGGGCGGGGTGGCATCTGCTGAATAACTTTCTTGTCCCAGCCGCTGCCCGGGTGTGGTCGCTGTGGGCTGGCTCTGTACACCAGGGTCACCAGGCTCAGAAAGCAAGCGAGAATAGGCCCAGTGTCCGCTCAGCTTGGCAGGAGGCTCTGGTGCCACCGGAGGCCAGACAGGTGTCCGCCCTGCCTTCTGTTTGCTGCTCCGAGGGCGGCTCCTGCCGGGAAAGGGCTGTGGTCTCCCCCGGCGCTTGGAGGAGACGTTGAGAGGTGACCCGTCCACGCCGGGGGATTGCTGAGAACATTCCACCAGCAGGAAGCTCTGAGGGGCGGAGGGTCCCCGGGTCCCTGCCCAGTCCAGAATGTTCTGCTCAGCAAAGAGCGTGCAGGTGTCTCTAGAGGGGTGCGGGACTGAGACCCCCCTTGTCCTCTGCCAAGCGTCCTGCCCAGGACCCTAGCCACCTGTCTTGCAGGGCTGGAGGGAGGAGGCCTGGAGGGCCAGGGCATCCCAAGAAGAGGGGGCATCCCCAGGCTCGCAGCCCTGGTCACCCCAGGCCCGGCAAGGCTGTAGTTGTCTTCCCTGCCTGCCAGTAGAACCAAGTGAGACCCTGTTCTCTGGTTTCAAGATGGGGGAGCAGGCGGTTCTGAGGGTGTGTCAGTGGGCAAGGACCTGCCTCAGAGGTTGTCACAGGAGTCCCAATTCCTGAACTGTAATTTTCCAAACTTAATCCCAAAGAGACTTCTCACTCTCGCTCCTCTTTTGGTACTGGGGACTAAACCCGGGGGCCTTTCTGTCTCTGAGCTATATATCCCAGCCCTTTTTATTTATTTTTATTCTGAAACAGTCTCAAAAGTTGCCGAGGGTCTCTCTAAATTGCTGAGGCTGGCCTTGAACCTGCGATCCTCCTGTCTCAGCCTCCCAAGCACTGGGATTACAGATCTTAATGTGCGTCGTCATCTGCACTGAGGGACACTCTGGAGCAAGCAGAGAGGGAGAGGTGTGCAAGGTCTCAGCGGCTGTCACCCGCTAATAAAGGGTGTAAGTAGAAGTAGCCTTTGCACCGCGGGGCGAGGTCAGCCCTGTCGTCTCTACGTTTCATCCAGGATGGACAAAGGGACGTCCCCGGCAGCCCGATCCCTCCCCGCCTGTTGGGCCATTCTCACGGCCATTATCAGCGGTGGGGAAAGTTCAGTCTTGGGCGTGCGAGACCCAGATTCACACCCAGGTCTTCGGAGAGCTGGGAAAGTCATTCAGCTGCTGAGTTTGCATTTGCGGGTGTGGACAGTGCTTCCATTTCTCTTGGGTGTAGAACTAGGGGTGGCATTGCCGGGCTTTCCAAGAAACTGCCCGACTGTCTTCCCAATCGGCTGCGCCCTCGCGCAATCTCACCAAGAGCGTGCAAAGCTCCAATTTCTCCACCTCTTCACCAGCACTTGCCGTCATTTCCTGGTTGTAACCATCCTCATGGGTGTGAAGTGGCATCTCGGCTTCAATTTGCATCTCCCTGATAAATGTTTGTCATCATCTTAGGTGCTGTGTTTGCAATATATCTGTCTTCTATGATGAAATGGCGATTTGAATCTTTTGTGCTCTGTGTGTGTGTGTGTGTGTGTGTGTGTGTGTGTGTGTAGTCCTGGGTATTTTATTTTATATTTGCATTGTGAAACGGTCTCACAAAGCTGCTGAAGCCTCATGAAGTCAGAGGCTGGCCTTGAACCTGAGATCCTCCTGTCTCAACCTCCCCAGTACTGGGATTACAGGCACGCACCACCATGCCTGGCTGATTATTGGTCTTCTTAATCGAGTTGTAAGAGTTGTTTAAATATTCTGGATTGGAGTGTTTCATTGGATACATGACCCGAAAATATCTTCTGACAGTCTGTGCCTTGTATTATCACTTTAATAGTATCTTCCGAAGCGCAAAGGGTTTTATTGTGATGACCTCCAGTTTGCCTATTTCTTCTTTTATTGCTTGAGCTTTTGGTGTCGAGTCTAAGACATCTTTGTCTAACCCAAGGTCACGACTACGCACCGCGCTTCCTTCTAAGCACTTATAGTTTAAGACTCTACACAAAAGTCTACGGTGGACACTGTTAGTTTTTACATATGGTGTGAGGATAGGGTCTAAACTCCTCCCTCTCTCTCCATCTCTCTCCCTCTCTCTCCCTCTCCCTCTCTCTCTTTTTCTTTTTCGCCAGTGGTGGTTCAACTGCCACGCACCGTTTGTTGAAAACAAAGAACAAAAAACAAAAGACTGTTCTTTCCCTGTTGAATTGTGTCGCCTTTGTGGCGGGTCTTGGTCACTGGGTTGAATGCCCTGCTTTCTCTCTCTCTCCTCTCGCTCATCACGGTGGCTGGCAGACTGGCAGAATGTAGCATTAACTGTCCCAGTGTATGATTCTGATCGCTGGGTCCCATTAATGACAGGTGCATGCAAGGGCCTTCCCACTCGAGCATGTGTGTCAAAGCCAGTGACAGGGTGACCAACCAAGGCAGGGTCAAGGGGACTGTGGTCCATCCCAGCAGCTGCGGACCTGTCTGCTTCTTGCCAGCTGTGTAATCTGGCTCACCTCTCCCTGCCTCAGTTTCCCCATCTGTGAACCAGGGGGTGATGATAGGTCTTTCCCTCCCAGGTTTACTATTACAGACGATGAATAGGTGTCACGTGCTTGGGGCGGTGAGGAGAGAAGTGGCTTGGACAGATAGATAGGATGCCGTTTTCTGACTGCTGTGACCATTTCTTTGGGCTCAAATGGCTTCGTCCAGTTCCACACGGACTAAAAAGACAGGGACAGGGCAGTCCAGGGGGCCCCGGGAAGCAGTTGCTTCGACTCACAAATCCAGCTGCTTCCAGCATTGCCCCAGGTGGTAAGATGCAGGACCCAGGGAAACTCAGTTCCTCCCCTGCAAGGCCTGACCACACCCGGCCCTTCCTGATGCCAGAGAGACCGGGAGTATCCTCTGCTAGTCTCACAAAGAAAGATACAGAGCCAGCTCCTCTGGTTTGGTTTGTATTGGATCCAAGTACCAAACCTGCATGCACACACACACGCTCCTGCTCACACAGATGCACACACATGCACACGCACACACCTCTGCCCCTTCCTCTTTTCACTCTGGAGGCCACGCCCCCTTTCCCAGGTTGATTGACAGATGCTTCCGCTGGCATCCACCCACCCCCACCTGAATGCTCACATATGCCACCTGGGGCGGGGGCCCCAGTCCCAGCGCTGTTGACACCTGGGGCCAGCTCCTGCTTTGTGGCTGAGCCTGTCCTGTGCCTGGCTGGACGTTTAGCATCACCCCTGGCCTGTGCCCAGCCGCAGGCCAAGAGCACCCCCTCCCTCCAGCTGTGACTAGGAAAAATGTCTCCATACATTGTCAAATGCCCCCCCCAAGCCAAGCCACACCCCATAGAAAGTCACTCCCGTAAAGATAGCCAGGGGGTAGGTGCTGGCGGGCAGAGGTCGGGGCAGAGCTGGAGGGCACGCTTCAGAGGGTGTCCCCACACTGAATCTCCAGGGCCTTGCTCCCTGTCCGCAGAGCACCCCGGGAAGTGGCCTGCGTCCTCCTGCCCCTGTAGGTTTGCGGTGGAACCGTCCTGACATCTGTAGCAGCCCCGGCCCCCGGCGGCCTCCGCTCTCGGCCGCAGCCACCTTCCCCGGGAAGCAGTATCTGCAGCGCCCACCAAGATGCAGAGAGACGTGGAGAAAGCGGCTCAGCCGAACCAAGAAGCCTTGGTGTTGCGGCAGAAGCGAGCGCCGCTGCAGGTCACAGGCGAAGACAGCGTCCTGGTGCTGCAGAAACTGCCCTACCTGCGGCAGTGGAGAGTCCAACAGCTACAACGCCTGGCCGAGGAGCTGCGGGCCGAGTGGCAGGTGGCGCGCCAGCAGAAGGTCCGCAACCTGGAGCAGCTCTATTCGGCCCATCTGTTGAACGGGGTGGCGGGGCTGGTGGCGGGAATGAAAGAGCCCGTCCAGCAAAGATCCCCGAGGGCCAAGGAGAGGCACAGAGCGGGCCTCCGAGAAGCGGGGAGTCGCAGGGAAGAGCTGCCCAGACAGCAAGGCCAGCGCCCCAAGACCCGGAAGAAAACCACAGGCTCGGAGAGGCCAGGGAGCGCCCGCCCCCGCCCCCGCCCCCGCGCCCGCGCCCAGGCTCTGAGTCCCAGCGAGAAAGGTAAAGGGAAGCGGGCACCTTCAAGAAAGACCAGCGGTGGCCGCCGGCCTGTGACCCCTCGGGTGGGCAGATGGATGGAAGAAAAGCTGAACCCGATCTTGGCCTTGGCCGGGGAGATCACGTGCCAGGGGGAAAAGGAGAAAGAGCGAGCCCCGGAGGGGAGGAGGCAGCTGGACAGGGGCACTGCTCCCTTCTCTGGAAGCCTGAGAAACATCGCTCAGGACCAGAGTCCCGAGGGCACAGTGGATGACGCGGAAGAGCCGTCGCCAGCCGGCTCCGCAGACAAGAAGGAAACCGAGTCCTCCATGTCTCTGTACAAAGGCGGAGACAAGAGCAAGTGGCAGAAGGAGTTGGAGTTTGCGTTTGAGGAGTTGTTTAATACGAACAGGAAGCTGAAGAAGCACCTGAGTCTGCACCTGGAGTCGAGGAGCAGGATGGAGCAGAACCCTGACAAAGAGGCGGCCTTCTCCGACACGCACGGCGGTGCCCGATCAGAGGGGAGGGCCGAGGAGGCCGGCACGATGCCCGCCGGGGAGTACAGGAGCCCCAAGGAGGAGCAGGCCCCCCAGACGTCATCCTTCCTCGACTTGGAACGGTTGCTCAGCAAGGTGGAGGAACCCAAATACTACCCGATGACCAAGCCCACGTTAAGGAACGAAAGTCAGCCATGGTTGTCCCTGGATGCAGGAAGAACTGTCAATGGAGACGACTTCCTCTTGCAAAGCCCCAAAACAGGATCTGAGTCATTCAAGCCCGCCACACTGGCGGAGGGCCTGCCCCTGCCTCCGGCGCCGGAAGAGGCAGCCCGAGCCAGCTGGATGATTTTGGGGCAAAAGCAGAAACTAGATATAGAGCAGAGAAGGCAAAAGACCCTGCTGGAACAGACGGAGCACCCGGACATGAGGCTGGAGATCCACTACAAGGCGGAGCTGGAGGAGGAGCGGAAGGCCCGCAGGAAAGCTCGCCTGGCCCTGCTGAAGTCGTACCCCACCGGCGTCCTCACCCAGGGGCCCCGAAGCGAGTTCAGATCCTCTTCCCCCTCGGACAGCAGCTTCACCCTCGACGAGGAGAAGCAGAGTCAGATGATCCGAGACATTCAGCAGCAGATTTCAGAGCAAAACAAGTTGCACAAGCAGTTTCTGGAAAAGGCCAGGAAACGCTTGCAGGAGTTTCAGAAAATATGTTAAAAGGCGAGAGTCCCGCCCAGGACGAATAGATCACTGGTGACCGCTTGCCCGCGCTGTACCTGAGTCTGTCTCTTGCGCCATCTCCTTAGAAACCCTCAGGCCTCTCTAAAATCGGGGGTGGAGGGGGGCAGCCTCAGGCAAGACCCCTCAGGCAAAAGTAGGAACCCGAGTGGGGTCCAGGGAGCGGTGTCCAGCCCGTGGGCGGCGGGCACGTTGTGTCCCCAGGGAAGACTGCATTTATGTGCAGCCGGTACTCAGGGACACTCCAGGTGAATTCAGCTCTCTAGATGTTTTGGCCGGGTAAACACTGGGATTTCGAGGGCATCTCGGGTCAGACAGGCAGGGCTTCAAAAAAAACCACATCACTTGTTGCTTAGCCACCGGCTGGGACATTGACAGAGCGCACGGTAACCTCTCTTGGCCTTTAAGACGGCACAGCCAGCATTGCCTAATGGTTTATCACTTAATACATTCTTTTTTTTTTTTGGTACTGGGAATTGAACCCAGAGGCATTCTATCTCCAAGCTATATCCCCAGCCCGATTTTATTTCTCATTTGGAAACAAGGTCTCACTAGGTTGCTGAAAGCCTCGTGAGGTTGCCAAGGCTGGATTTGAACCTGCGATCCTCCTGTCTCAGCCTCCCAAGTACTGGGATTACAAGAGCGCACCACCGTGCCCGGCTTAATACATTCTTATAACCGTGATGGGGAGGGGGGATGTGGAGGTAGCCAGGGAGAAGCAAGGCAGACCTGGCCCCTCTGGGGTGGCAATGTGGGGGGCCCAGGTGCTTGGTCAGTTTCTTACCCATTAGTAGCCTCGGCAGCCATGGAGACCCCACACTGGATGGCTTTTGTTTGTTTGCTTGTTTTTCCGCCAGTGGCGGACTTGGACAGGCACAGGGGTCAACAACCTTTTTTCCTGCCGAGAGCCACATAGTAAAAGTTACTGCCTGGCCAGCCAGCCTCAGGCCCACCATTCAGCTGGGCCCAAGCTCCACTTGAAAGCAGACTCAGAACCGAGTGGGCGTGGTCGAGTACACTGGGCCTTGATTTATGCCAACAGATGGTGGCTGGATGCCGCCCTCGGGCCATAGTTTGCTAAGTCCTGAAGTAGGAGAGTTACTGAGCCTCCTTCCCTCCCTCCCATCCTCCTCTCTTCCCTTCATCCCTCCCTTGCAAGCACCTGGGAGACCTGGACCTGGATCAACCTTCTCCGGCCACGATGCAGCGTATCACTGGTCCATGAATGGCCCTATTTATTTGTTGTATATTTTGCAGACAATATGATGAGCAATTGGGAGCTCCCCACCCAACCTCAAGACAGGGAATATGTGTTGAAAAGCCACAGCCACATTTTCTACTTTCCTTTTTTCTCCCTGACCTGCTGAGCTTGGGTTCATCCCAACCACATATACATGTGCCTGCTAAACACTGGAGTTTTTAGTCTCACTTTTTTTTTTTTCTGGTACTGAGGATTGAACCTAAAAGCATTCTACCTTCGAGCTACACCCCCCCCCCCCAGCCCAATTTTTTTTTCTTATTTGGAAGCAGGGTCTCACTAGGTTGATGAGAGTCTCACTCCTTGCCGAGGCTGTCCTTGAACCTGTGATCCTCCTGTGTCAGCCTCCCAAGTACTGGGATTATAAGCATATGCCACCACGCCCAGCTCCATTTTTTTTTTTTTAAATGGGAGTTTTAGACACTGCAGCTGGAGTGCTGGCATGGGAAAGATCCCCTTCTTCACTCTCGTTCCTCTCCTTTTCAACATTTTTCCCTGGAAGAGGTCCACCTGCTCTTCTTCTACCATTTTTCCTTGATGCACACTGAGTGCCAGACACCGTCCCAGGAGACAAGCAGCCACCAGCACACAGGAGACGCCAGGGACCGCGGCTGGTGGGGGTTAATAGGCAAAATATGGACTGAGCTGGGCGTGGCCCTCAGCAACTTCATGAGAGCTTTTTCCAAAATAAAATAGGGCTGGGGGTGTATCGTGGAGGTAGAACGCCCTCCCCCTACACTGAGTTCAATCCCCAGGACCCAAAACTAAGGATAGCTGGTAAAGAGACCGAGACCCAGCGGGGCGTGGTGGCGCACGCTTGTAATCCCAACATTTGGGAGGCTGAGACCAAAGGATCCAGGTTCGAGGCCAGCCTCAGCTACCTAGTGAGGCCCTCCGCAATTTAGTGAGACCCGGTTTCAAAATAAAGAATAAAAAAAAAAAAATGGGGATGGGGGTATAGCTCAGAGGTAGAATGCCCCTGAGTTCAATCCCCAGTACCACAAAAAAAAAAAAAGAGACCGAGACCCCAAGACCACCTCTGTCCAAGAAGGTTACCGAGGGTGCTGTAGGGTCCCCGGGCTTCGTGCTGTTCCTGCGATGGGGCCCAGGCACTGTGCAGCTCGAGTCCTGCTGACTGAGCGGACGAGACGTCCTCAGACCGAGTTATTTTTGTTTCCCTTTGCAAAGGTAGTATTTGTGGGGCCCGCGTTGTTCTAAGTGAGGAATCGTCCCTTCTTGGCCACGCTAAAAAGCTAAAAGTAGGTGTGGGGTGGAGGGTGACTCATCCCGGCCTGGACAGTCACACCTACTCTGTCCCCTGGCAGCAGGACCAGACGCCCTGCCCTCTCCCACCCGTCTCCAGGGAGTCTCGGGGAGAATGGGCGAGCCTTTGCCTAAGCCCGTGTTGGGCACCGTAGTCCCCTGTGTCTCCCCTAAAAAAGATGAGCGGCCAGCAGTTCTCTGGCGATGTCACAAGTACGTTTCCAGCCTCTCCTCGGGGGCCTGAGGGTCTCGGCAGCCCCTGTCTTCATTCCCCCTTGGTCATGTGGAGACAGCTATATAGTGGCGTAAAAGATTCAGGATTCCCATTCTGTGCGCCTGCCAGCCTCCACCAAGAACCAGCGCGCTTTGTGAGAATGCAGGCTCTGCCCCCCCACACCCAAAAAAAGGACTCGGTGCCCCAGGTCTGGGAGTCAAGCCTGGGGTCACATCCAGCCCTGCAAGGTGCCTCTGTCTGCTTGTGAGAGGAGAGCTGTACCCCAAAAGGGCACAGAGCTCCTGGGAGGTTTGCACAGAGGACTGTCGGGTATGGGAGAGGACCCCAGACATGGAGGTTGTGTTTATGTCCAGGGGGTTTGAACAGGACCCTGCCTGGTGTGGGCTGTCTTGCTGCTCTCCGTCCCGACCCTCAGACACAGAAAAGGATGGGGAAGTGGGGATTTACAAGTCAGGGGTGGGATAGCGGGCACAGCGGTGCATGCTGGTAGTCCCAGTACTTGGGAGGCTGAGACAGGAGGATCACAGGTTGGAGGCCAACCTCAGTAGCTTAAAAAGACCCTGGGTTTTGTTTTTGTTTTTGATTTTATACTGGGGATTGGACCCAGGGGCATGGTACCTCCAAGCTACACCTCTAGCCCTATTTTTTTTATTCTTTATTTTTGAAACAGGGTCTCACTAAGTTGCAGAGGGCCTTACTAAGTAGCTGAGGCTGGCCGCGAACCCAGATCCTCCTGTCTCAGCCTCCCAAGTCCTGGGATTACAAACATGCGCCCCCACACCTGGCTGCAAGACCCTGTTTTAAAATAAAAAATAAAATAGGGGCCGAGGGTGTAGCTTGGAGGCAGAATGCCCCTGGGTTCAATCCCCAGTACCACAAAACATACACACCTACATTCATAAACGGTCAGGGGTGTGGCAGGGGCCCTTTGACCTGAGTGGTTCCTCTAATGAGCAGAGAACTGCAATGAGATGGGGTCAGGGCCTCTTAAAAGACAGGATGGCGTCCAGCCTCCAGCCAGCGTCAGAGAGGGGACGTGCAGCCCGGAACAGCTCTGGAGCACCCAGGCCGTGTGCTTAGGTGGAAGGCCGCATTAGCAGGGGTGAAGGGGAGCAGAAGCACGAGCTCCCTTCTTTGCAGCCCGGGACATATCAAGCTGGGTTCCCCGTGCCCGAGGTCCCCATGCATGGGCCAGGCCTGCAACAAGAGTCACAAGAGTCCAAGGTCCAGCCCTGGTGGGTTTGCTCCTGAATATGAGTCAGCCGAGGAGGAAATGAGTCCCACCAGCAGCAGTGGGAGGGAGGACCCAGTCTGCTGAGTGGTCACCAGCCCTCCCGCCCCTTCCTCGCCTGTGGACCGGGAGGGATGGAGGTAGGGGTCCAGGCGCCTGTCCAGCCCCCTCTGCCTCCTGCCGCTGCCTCGCTCCCTAACTGGCTTGGGCTCCGGGCTGGCTTGGGGCTCGCATGGCGGAGCTTGGCTCTCACACACGGTCCTGGCGGAGAATCTGCAAAGCAGCATTTCCCTCCACAAAGCCGCACTGTTCTCAGAAAACCCTCCCAGGAGCGGGTGCATTTTTTTCAAATGATTCAGCAGCACGTGAAAGGGGGAAGGCCTGAAGCCCAGGGCTCTGGCTTGAGATCCGGCCGGCCCTTCGGGGAGAGAGGAGGAAGGGTGGGGTGGGGTGGGGTGGGGTGGGGGCCACAGGAGAGAGGGGCCTGGGCCCTGGGGCTTTTTCTCTGTGCCTCTCAATTGCTCCTGCAGGAGTTATTCCCTCACGTTCCCCAAGGGGAGAAAACGCAAATGGGCAAGAAACAGAGATGGGAGAGCTGGTCTCCATGGAGACGGCCATCCAGCATCCAGCATCCAGCATCTAGCGGAATTCTAGAATTGCCAGGCAGGAAGCCAGCTCTGGGCAAGGCCTGGTGTGGTCTGTGCCCTGGTCTGCACCTTGCACCCCCATCTTTCTCCTGGCTCTACCTTTAACCTCACCCCATCCCCCCAAATCTGTAAGCTCTGAGCAGTCTTTTTTTTTTTTTTTTTTTTTTTTTTTGCAGTACTAGGGATTGAACCCAGGGGCATTCTACCTCTGAGCTACACCCCCAGCCCTACTTTTTATTTTTGAAACAGTGTCTCACTAAGTTGCGGAGGGCCTCACTAAATAGCTGAGGCTGGCTGCGAACCCGGATCCTCCGGTCTCAGCCTCCCAAGTACTGGGATGACAAGCGCGCGCCATCACGCCCGGCTTCTTACTACAGGCATTTCCCACCCCGGCCTGAGTCCGAAGACCAGTCTCACCCTCACCCTGGACAGGACAGCCTTGCCCCAGAGCTTCCGGGGGGGGGGGGGGGGAGGCGATCTGTTCATTCCCCACCCCTCGAAAGGCCCAGTTGCTGGCTCTGGCACACGGATGGACAGGGTTTGGTGCCTCACGGCCACAGGGCTGGTTTTAATTACTAAGTGACAGCCTCCTCCCACCTCCCCTGCCTTTTTTGGTTTTTTTGCTTTTGCTTTTTTTCTCATTTCCCTAAAAGGAATGGACTTGTAGAAGGTCTGCTCCACCCCTGGCCCAAAGGGGCCGGCACATGGAGGGGCCACGGCAGGCAGGGCCAGGCGCTCGGGGAAGCCCCCAAGTGCCCACCCTGGAGGAACTCGAGGCCAGGAGGCAGCAGGTGTAGCCAGACTCCAAATCTGGGCTGAGGGTGTGCATTCCTTGTGGCGCCTCCCTCCTCCTGGCTGCACCTGTGTCTCCATGTGATCCTGCCAGAGGGGCGTGGTCCTGCAGAGGGGGCGTGGTCCTCCCGGAGGGGTGTGGCCTCAATTCTGGGAAGCCAGAAGGGGTCTTGGTCCTGGAAGCCCAGCACCCCCCCTGCCCTGATCACCACCTTTTCATTCCTGGGTGGTGTTCGAAGCCATCTCTGCCCACCCTGCTAACAGCAGCCTATGCCCTCCCGACGGCGAGGTCCCGCTGGTTGGTAGTAATCCCCGCCGCCACCCAGAGAGACGATTCAGACCCCACAGCCCTCCAGACCCCACAGCCCTCCGGGAGCAGCGCCCTGAACAATGTAGCCATTTAACTCCAACTGCCCCAAAGCAAAGCCACAAGCTAAGTGACTGGACCTCTGTCCCCGGCTGACCGGTGGACACCGGAAGCGGGCCACCACCCATCTCCAGACTCTGAGCTGCCCCAGGTTCACTCCAGATCAGAGGTCAAGCAGCCTGGGCCAGGTCACCAGTCACATGCTGTCGGGCTGTCCACCCCAAAGGGACGAGGGACTGATCCCCAGCGGGGGCCTCAGGGCCGAGTTACAGACGGTAACAGGATTTTGCTAACTCTGAGCAGTTTGAGGATGTGCACGAAAAGTACAGGCATGCCCGTTTTGGGGGGGTTTAATCAGGGCGTGGAAACTTGTCCCCCCCACCCGCAAGTCAACTAGCAGTACCCCACACACCTGAAAAGGCCCTCGGATCCCCGCCTCCCCGGAGGGAGCTGAGGTTAAGTTTCTTCCGAGAGAGAATAGTGTTTCTTTTTGAAGTCCTCTGAAATGGTTGGCATGTAATTCTACCCAGGGACAAGGAAGCTGGCCAGCCGGCCCTGAGAGGACGTTAGCAGCGTCTGCATCTAAGAGATGGGGAGTCCTAGCGCAGTGCCGTGGCACGCACCAATAATCCCAGTACTTGGGAGGCTGAGACAGGAGGATCGCTGGTTTGAGGTTTGACTGTGATCCCAGTACTTGGGAGGCTGAGACAGGAAGATGGCAGGTTTGAGGCCAGCGCACAGCAACGTCGTGAGACCTTGTTTCAAAATTAAAAATAAATAAAAGGGGCTAGTAGAACACCCCTGAGCTCAATCTGCAGTATCACTCCCCCCCCCAAAAAAAGACGATGGTGGGTATGTGGGGGTGTCTGGAGGTTTCCGTGGGCCATTGGCTGGTGGCAGAGGAAATAGAACTCAGAAGAGGGAGAACCCAAGCCAGGCGTGGTGGAGCACGCTTGTCATCCCAGTACTTGGGAGGCTGAGACCAGAGGATCGCAAGTTCGTGGCCAGTCTCAGCTACTTAGTGAGGCCCTCCGCAACTGAGTGAGACCCTGTTTCAAAATAAAGAATAAAAAATAGGGCTGGGGGGCATAGCTCAGAGGTAGAATGCCCCTGGGTTGAATCCTCAGTGCTGCAAAACAAAAGCACGGAGCCTGCTCATGGTTGGTATCTGTTGAGGGTGCTGTGTCTCCCTGCCGGCCCGAGGCCTTGGCATACAATTAGTAACAACCTGGGTTTCCAGGAAGCCCCTCACACTCGCTCCCCGTGCAGGACAGCAGCCGGAAGGTCCAGCCTCGGCCCGTGATCCCGGAGTGGTGGGGATACTCCGAGTCTGAACACAGCCTGGCTGCTCAGGATCCTCTTCTGAAACCTTGCCCTTCTGTCCACCCGGTTCTTTTCTCCCAGCCCGTTCCAGCGGGGCGCACTAGGGGTTGTTTTTGCTGGCTCCTGGAAGAGGGAGTGACATCATTCGCTGTCCGCAGCCCCAGGGATGGGGGCAGGGGCCCTGCGGTTGCGTGTGCTTTGAGTTAAGTCCGTGGCTGTGCGTTGCAGTAGCCGACATCTGGCAGTGAGTTCCTCAGCCAGTGGGTCACCCTGGATCTCAAAGCCAGATGTTGTGTCAACAGCAGAAGGGAAAGGAGAAAAAGCAAAATCGGAGCCGTTCACGGGAAGCCATGGTTTTGAGGCACAAAGCAGTGAGAAGCTGGGCCCAGTGGCACATGCCTGTAATCCTGAGACTTGGGAGGCTGAGACAGGAGGATCGCAAGTTCGAGGCCAGGCTCAGCAACTAAGCAAGGCTCTCAGCAACGTAGAGAGATCCTCCTTCAAAATAAAATAAGGCTTGGGGAATGTAGCTTGGAGGTAGAATGCCCCTGGGGTCAATTCCTAGTACAGCAAACAAAAATAAAAGTGCAGTTAGAATCTTGAAGGGCTCTCCCTCCCACAGCTGCCTCCTGTCGGGCAGGTCAAGGGGGCCATAGCCGAGCAGCCTGCTCCCGGGCAAGGACAGGATGTGGGCTGACCCCGAGCTGATGCAGGACACCGCCCTCACGCCTGACGCCAAAGCCAGCACGTAGTAGATGTCCGGTCAACATGTGTCCATGCCCTGGTTTTTGTTTTTGTTTTGTTTTGTTTTGTTTGTACTTGGAATTGGACCCAGGGGCATTCTACCTCTGAGCTACACTCCCATCCCATTTTATTTTATTTTATTTTCATACCAGGGATTGAACCCAGGGGCATTCTACCTCCGAGTTACACCCCAGCCCTATTTTTTAATTCTTTCTTTTGAAACAGGGTCTCAATAAGTTGCAGAGGGCCTCACTAAGTAGCTGAGGCTGGTCTTGAACCTGCGATCCTCCGGTCTCAGCCTCCCAAATACTGGTATTCTAGTGTGCCATCACACTCAGCTAATGCCTTGGTTTTAATTCTGCCCAACTTAAGGTCTCTCTGTACTTCCTTAGCCCTGCTTTTTGTTTTTGTTTTTGTTTTTGTTTTGCGGTACTGGGGATTGAACTCAGGGGCATTCTACCTCCGAGCTACACCCCCAGTCCTATTTTTTATTCTTTATTTTGAAACCGAGTCTCACTAAGTTGCAGAGAGCCTCACTAAGTAGCTGAGGCTGGCCGTGAACCCGGATCCTCCAGTCTCAGCCTCCCAATACTGGGATGACAAGTGTGCGCCACCATGGCTCCTATCCCTGTTCCTTGAGTGACCTCCTTCTCTTGGAGGGCCTCTTTTCTTGCACAGCCCTGCTGGTCCATCTGGAGCTCACCGTGATGCCCACTGCCACACGTGTGGGCCTGGGCTTCTGGAGAGCTCTCTGCCTCCTGCCCGACCTGCCATCCCAATGGAAATTCTGCTCCCCTGTTTTCCTGTCCGTCTGTCTGTCCTATGCCTGGATCGGATGCTCCTCCAAGGCCAGGTCTGTAGCTCCAACTTCATAGCCAAGCCATCAGCCAGCCGACATCTGGGGGTTGGTACTTTTGGGGAAAGTTTCTGTAGAATCAGTTCCTCTTTGCTGATCCTGATCTCTCATTTTGCAAAGTGTGGGGGAGGAGAGGTCCACCCAGAATTCAGAGAGACCTGGAAAAACCTGAATTCTGGGTCCCCGTGGACAGGCAGAAGCAGCCCAGATAGGAATGGAGATGCTTGTGGTCTGTATCTGTCCCGGTCCTGCTTCCCTGCAAGCAGCCGGTACCCTTAGTTAACTTCTAGTCTTCCTCCCACAGGTCCACCCTGGACCCTCAGTTCAACAGTCTTCTGACTTTATGTATTTATTGATACTAGGGATTGTACTGAGGGGTGTTCTACCTCCAAGCTACAGCCTCAGTCCCTTTTTATTTTGAAACAGGGTCTCACTCAGTTATCACACACTGGCCTCGAACCTGCGATCCTCCTGACTTGGCCTCCCAGGTATGGGGATCACAGGTGTGTGCCACCACACCTGGCCCTCTTCTGACAATTTAAAAAAGGAAAGTGAGCCGGGCGTGGTGGCACATGCTTGTAATCCCAGCATTTGGGAGGCTGAGACCGGAGGATCTGGGTTCTCGGCCAGCCTCAGCTACCTAGTGAGGCACTCTGCAACTTAGTGAGACTCAGTTTCAAAATAAAGAATAAAAAATAGGGCTGGGGTGTAGCTCAGAGGTAGAATGCCCCTCCTGAGTTCAATCCCCAGTACCGCAAAAACAAACAAAGGAAAGTGTATGATCTGCAGCCCCAAAGCAGAGCCAGCCCACCAGGAAGTGGCATCCAATCAGGCTCTGGGGATCCATCTGCCCCAGGGACCTCTGCACCCGTGCAGCAGGCCGCTGCTTTCCAAATCCCTGGCCCGCAGGAGAGCGAGGATTTGCCCTGAGATGCTGTTTTTGCTGCAAGATCGCCGTGGGCTGTGTGCCCTGCCCTGCATGCCAAATGCACAAGCCCTCTAATTTCACTGCAGCCTTGTGACACGTAGGGATGATTGTCATCTCCCTTTTAGTTGTGAGGCCAAGGAACCTTTCTGAGATCACACAGCTGGAATGTGGCTAATCGGGCTCCAACCCTGAAATGGCCTCTTTCAAATACGGACTCAGAGCCGTGTTGGGAGCCTCGGGGACTTTGCAGGAGAACAAGGTTTAGGCGGTACTGGATGCGAGAGGTGACCTTTGGGCTGCCCGGAAATACTTGTGACTTAGTTTCTGATTGCCATGCATGTATCTTGGTGTGGCAAGCATTGTGGCACTGAATGGACCCATGAAAAGTAGCTCCCAGAAGTCCCCAAACAGGCGGAGTTGGGTGGGCTGCTCCCCTGCAACCACTGCTCCCTGTAAACTCGTTGGTTGGCTTCTGAGTGCATCGGTATGCTACATGGAGAGCGGGTTTATGACAGAGTTCATCTGGTTTGCTTACTGACTTACATAAACGTGTGTGTGTGTGTGTGTGTGTGTGTGTGTGTGTTCGCATACACAGCATTGCAGTAAGATGTACAGATGAAGCAAGTAGTAAAAGGCACCAGAGACAAGCCACCTAGCTTCTACCTATTAGGACCTCTCAGAGTCCTGCGAAGACAGGTGTACAGATGTTACAATGCACGAGAGACGGGGATATACCAAGTGCTGCGGGAAGATAAGACTTTTCCAGAAGAAGACAGGAAAGGGCTATTTTAGCTGGGTCTGAAAGGACGAATGGACAGCCGGGCGTGGTGGCGCACGCTCGTAATCCCAGCATTCGGGAGGCTGAGACCAGAGGATCCGGGTTCGCGGCCAGCCTCAGCTACCTAGTGAGGCTCTCCACAACTTAGCGAGACCTGGTTTCAAAATAAAGAATGAAAGGACGAATGGAAGTTCTCCAGACAGAGAGAGGGAGATGGCTTTTGGGGGCAGAAGAAGCTTACCTGGTCAGAGGCATGGACATATCTGGGGTGGGGGCCGGGAGAGCTGTTGGTTGGGGGAACCACGGAGCCAGGGTGGGGGTCAGTGGCGCCCAGAGAACTTGCTGACTCCGGGCAACAAAGGCAATCGGGAGCCAGGGAAGATATTTGGCAGGCATGTGAGTATAAAAAGGCGACTGGTAGTGGTGGCTGGGAGGACGGGTGGGTGGGGGAGGACAGGAACAGGGCAGAGCCTCCGTTCTGGGTTGGCCTCCCAGGTGCTTCTCCCAGATGTGGCTTTTCAGGGTGAGGTCGGGCTTAGCCTGGGAAACAGGAACCTGCGGCCTGGGCCAGCCGTGACTCAGCTCTAACCCAAGAGGACTTGTGATTGGGCCTGGGCAGGCGTGGCCGTGGTGTGGGACTCGGGGCCACGCCAGAGTGTATTTCTGGGGTCTGACGAATGGACACAGAGGTAGCTCCCACGGGCCTGGACCTCCCGGCCTCTGTGGGAAAGGACCGCCGGGCCAGGAACTTCTAAGAGACTTAGGCTGGCCAGTGTGTGTTCGAGGGGGGGGGAGGGGGGAGGCCCCTCCGAGCCTGGAGCTATCTCTTATCTGTTTTACTTGCAAGAACACACCACAACAAAACACTTCCTGGAATGACCCTGCATTGCTGCATTTTGGAGGGCAAAGCTTTTATTTATTGATTTTTGTGGTACTGGAGATTGAACACGGGGCATTCTGCCTCCAAGCTACACTCCCAGCCGTTTGTTTGTTTGTTTGTTTTGAGACAGGGTCTTGCTAAGTTGCTGAGAGTCTCACTAAATTTCTGAGGCTGGTCTTGAACCTGCAATCCTCCTATCTCGGACTCCATAGTACTGAGATTACAGGCACGTGCCACCACAGTCCACTCTGGCAAAGCTTTTTAAAGCCATTGAAAAAAGACCCTCCCACCAGTAGATGACCTTGAAATGAGGGGACCCTACCCAGGGGCAGCACTTGCTGGCCCATACTTGTCAGTGTGACAGTATTAGAGAATTGCTCTGGTATTAATTTCCAAAATGTTAAAAGCAGCCAGAGTCTGGGTGCTGTGCAGGCGCTCAGGCAGGGAGAGGAGAGGCGGCTGCTTTGCTGGTTGCTCCTCAGAGCCATAAAGACACCAAGAGCCTTACGCCTTGCTCTTAGAGATCACTCACAGCTACACTGGCTGTAATTTGTGCCTCTATTTCCCTTCTATTCTTTGGGAACCAGAAAGGTAAACTCCGTGTGCTGCTTCAAAGCCCCCATAGTTGATGAGCAACCAGTACAGCCCAAGACAATAGGGGTGAAAGCAAGGTCGATCACTGACCCTGCACTTAGTAAGCACACTGTCCAGAGACAAGGAGGAACCACCTGCCTAAGGAATAAGTTACTAGCCCGTTGCCTTGGTAATGCTGATAAAAAAAAATATATGCTAATTCAAAACCTGTATTTAAAGGCCAGGGTCTGGAGGGGGGGGGGCAGAGTTCCACTTTCGGGCTCTCCAGTGTGTCTGCCAGGCACGCTGCTTTTCTTCTCTTCTCTTTCTATTTCTTACTTTGTAATAAAGGTTTTTTTGTTAATGCTACAACCAAGCCTTCTATTAGTTTTATTTTCCCGAGTCAATTTATTTTCTTTGAATTGAGAAAAAGAGCCCCCCATGCCGTTACAACCGTAATAGTCACTTCCCAGAAAGGGACCAGCATCCTGGTTTAATTGCCGCTAGCCAGCCCGGAGGGGCATGGCCCACCAGCAGCCTCAAGGTCCAGAACACTCTAGAACTTTCCCAGCCCATCCTCTCCCTGCGCTCCCCTCCTGCTTGCAGTCTGAAGGCTCCTTCTGCCTGGCTTCCTTCCTGGCATCTGGCCCGGAGGTTTGCTGGCCATGCTTCTGGCTGTCTCCTCACACAATCTGTGCCCTGAGGGCATGGCATTCTGACCCCTTCTCTCTAATGACTGGCATAGAATACTCGTTTCTTTTTTTTTTTTTTTTTTCTTTTTTTCTTTTTTTGCGGTACTAGGGATTGAACTCAGGGGCATTTTACCTCCGAGCTACCCCCCCCCCGCACTATTTTTTATTCTTTATTTTGAAACAGGATCTCATTAAGTTGCAGAGGGCCTTACTAGGTAGCTGAGGCTGGCCTCGAACCCGGATCCTCCGGTCTCAGCCTCCCGAATGCTGGGATTACAAGCATGCGCCACCACGCCCGGCAGAATACTCGTTTCTGTAAAGAATCCCCTTGATGGGCCTGATGGTGCACACCTATAATCCCAGAACTTGGAGGCTGAAAGAGGAGGATCACAGGTTCGAGGTCAGTGTGCAAGAACTTAGTGAGACCCTGTTTCAAAATTTTTTAAAAAAAGGGCTGGGGGGTGGTGGGGGGTGTAGTTTGGAGGTAGAGACCCTGGGTTCAATCTTCAGTAACCTCCCCCCACCAAAAAAAAAAATCCCCCATAGAACATTTTTCAGGGAAAATGTCCCCTCCCCCCTTTGGTGCTGGTGATGGAACCCAGAACCTTACACATGCTAGGCAAGCACTGTACCACAGAGCTACGTCTCAGTCTCCCCCACCTAGACCATTCAGATAGAAGATGTTCTGTTTTCCCCCATACCTAAATATTCTGGGTTTCCTTTATTTTTTATTTAATTTAATTTTTTGTGGTGTTGAGGATTGAACCCACGGGCATTCTATCTCTGAGCTGCACCCCCAGCCCTGTATTTTATTTCTTATTTTAAACTGGGTCTCACTAAGTTGCAGAGATCCTCACTAAGTAGTTGAGACTGGCCATGAACCTGCAATCCTCCTGTCTCAGCCTCCCAAGGACTGGGATTACACACATGCACCACCATGCCAGGCCCTTTATTTATTTATTCTTTTATAATTTTTAATTTTGGGGGTGTGTGGCACTGGGGATTGAACCCAGAGGCATTCTATCTTTGAGCTACACCCCCAGTCCGATTTTATTTCGAATTTAGAAACAAGGTCTCACTAGACTGATGAGAGCCTCCTCAAACTTGCGATCTTCCTGTCTCAGCCTCCCAAGTACAGGGACTACAGGCCTGTGCCACCACACTCGGCTTTCTGGGTTTCTTTAAAATAGGTAACTATGCCTCTGCCCTGAGCCCCCAAAAAGCTTGTTCGCCATTGATCAATGGATGGGGGTGCCAAGAAGGCCCCATCTCTACCTGAATGAGCAGGGCTCCAGGCCAAGTGGTGAGTTTACCTGCTTCCCAGCCACCAGGACACACACCAGAGAGAGTGGAAAGAGAGCCCCAGCCCTCAAACATGGCGTCAGCGGCTGGTCTGGGCCCCAGCCAACAGAGACAGAACTGCAGGGCAGGGGGCTCGGCACTTCCTCTCCGGCCCGTGGAAGTCAGGCGCGGCACCGGGTCGGGGCGGCTCACCCGCCCCAGAACCTCCCCGGACACTGTGCCCCCAGTCAGAGGCTGGACGGGCCTCTCCTCACCACTGCGTCTTTGTGTTTTGCAGTTATCAGGGCCAAGGCGGTCAGCGAGAAGGAGGTGGACTCCGGGAACGACATCTACGGCAACCCCATCAAGAGAGTCCAGTACGAGATGAAGCAGATCAAGGTACCAAGCGTGGCCCCTCGGTGGTCTGACTGTACCTCGGGCGGGGCAGAGGCTGGCGGAGGCTGGCGGAGGCTGGAGTCCCAGGACTTGGGCCAGCAACCTGCAGGGCTAAAAGTAAGGCTGTCAGCCACAAGCAGATTCTCCCTAGTTTACAAATGCCTGAAGACTCGGGCTGAGATGCTACGTCCCCAGCAACTTCAACTTCAATAGCTTTTTTTTTTTTTGTAGTACTGGGGATTGAACTCAGGGGCATTTTACCTTTGAGCTATACCTCTCACCCTACTTTTTATTCTTTATTTTGAAACAGGGTCTCACTAAGTTGCAGAGGGCCTCACTAGGTAGCTGAGGCTGGCCTCGAACTCAGATCCTCTGGTCTCAGCCTCCCAAATGCTGGGATTACAAGCGTGCGCCACCACACCCGGCTCAATAGCTTTTATTGTATTTTATTTTTTGTGGTACTAGAGATTGAACCCAGGGGCATTCTACCTCTGAATTATACCCCGGCCCTATTTTATTTTTTTATTTTGAAATAGGGCCTCGCTTGCTGGGTGTGGTGGTGCACACTTGTAATCCTAGTACTTGGGAGGCTGAGATAGGAGGATCGAAGGTTCATAGCTAGCCTCAGAAACGTAATGAGGCCCTTCTCCCCAATTTAAAATTCAAAGTAAAAAATAAAATAGGGCTGGTGGTGTAGCTCAGAGGTAGAATGCCCCTATGTTCAAATCCCAGGACCAAAAAGGAAGAAGG
>PVLC010016224.1:0-35824 GCA_004027655.1 Graphiurus murinus
AGTGTTCTAAGCCAGAATCATCCTTTACTCAGATATCTGCAATAGCCTATTAAATGGTCCCCCTTCTATTTTTTCCCTCTCCAATTCTCTTTTCCATCTATCAGCAAGGAGGAGCTCAAAAGCTACATCAAAACATGTTGCTCCTCTGTTCAAATCTGCAGTGATTTATTGCACTTACAATAAAATCCAAATTCCTCACTACAACCTACAGAATCTGACCTTTGACTTTCTCTCCAACCTAATCTCATGCCTGCATCTCTCCCTTCCTCAATATTAGTTGGCTCTTTACAAGTTGTTTCAGTTCCTCTTTGATATCAGATCCTTTTCTTCCTAAGAACAAGCTGCTCCCTCTTCCAGGAACACTCTTTCCCCAACTTCTCATGGTTGAGTACTGCTTATCTTTTAGTTTTTGTTCTATTTTTCTTACAGAGGGGTCTATCTTGACCACCTTGGTTTAAGTAAGTCATCCCTTTTTATTATCTATTTCAAGCCACTATTGGAATACTTATCACACTTGGAGAGACAAGGAAAAAATATGGCAGCCAGAAAACTTTATCCAACTAACAGACAGGATGCAGTGGTGGAAAGAGGAATGAGAGTCTTCTGAAGCTGGACCATGCTCATCTTAGGATCAAGAACTTGGACTTCGCAAATCTGGCTTTATATGCTACATCTTGCCTGTCCTTATTGTGTTTTCATTTCTGTTTACTATTGAGTCACAGTAATTTTGAAAATTCGACATGCCTCTACTTTGCTAAGAAAGATGAAGAAAAGGAAAGTTTTGGTTACACATTGGCCAACAATTTAGAGAGATTGCCAGGTCTCAGAGTTAGTGGTGACAGCAGTAATCAAAGTGACAGAACCCTACAGAAAGGCAGTGGTCAAGGGAAAGACTCAGAGGCTGTTGGTAGGGAGGGCCAGTTCCCACCAGCTGGGGGTTCTTTTTAAGATCTCTTCTTGACTCAGAACTTAATTAAAGGGTTTAATGTGGTGTTTTCATCCTCTAACTATTCATTCTCCAGCTTTGGAGGTCCTTCCTAACATGGAGATCTTGGGTAACTTTCTGGCTTTGTACACAGGCAGTACTGTTGAAAGGCCGGTAAGATCCTTTGTCCTAGGGACTAAAAAGTCAGCCCTGGTAGTTCCAGATATACCAGCGGATATCCATGCATCCCTTACCAGCAACCAGTTGGAGGATGGAGATGCAGAATGTACCTGCTTTTAAGGTCAGATGGTACTCAGAATCAGCCAGACCTGAGTCTCAGGATGAATGTCCTGAGAGAGGGCTCCTGGAGCTTAGAAGGAAAGTCACATGGTTTCTGCACTGTCCTGATTTTGCTGGCCTCCACTCCTGAACATTAAGTAACACTCTGGTTTCTGCAGAAAAGATAGCCAGTCCTGATGCCTACAAGGTGCTGCTATGCTCTAAGACATCTTTAGTATGCTCTAGGGCATATTTACATGCTCTAAGGCATATTTACAGATTTGCATTCATTTAATACTGCCCAGTTTGTTTTCCCAGCCTGTCCCTCTGTCACAATCCTGTGGTTATACCTTCTAATCCCAGCACTAAGGGAATATATCCCCAAAGCTACGACATGAATGTGTGTGTACTGTGGGTGTTCCCAACAGTACCTGTCTTTCTGGTTTCCTACAATTACTTTAAAACAATTTGTGTTTACTATTTTGCTCTTTTTTTCTCCCTGCATCTCAGCCTTGAAGAGTTTTTATTATGGTCATATGAAATGAAGTATGGGTTGCTTTTAAAAGGACTAATTGTTTTAAGTTCTCATGGGAAGAATCAGTTTCAAGAATGAAGAAAAAAAAAAATCCATCCCTGGGGTTTCTGTATCCAACCTTCTACTTTATGATTTAATCTCTTCAATTCAAAATGATGCATTCATATGTTCCCATGCCAAACACTGATGTTTCCTAACCAATGAATAATAAGGAAGCTGTGGCATTAACTAAGGAACACTTGCCATAGGTTAAAGGAACAGGGACAGTTGATCTCTAGTCCCTCTGGCCTTTTGGAACAAACCCAATGTATTTTTTTTGTTTCCCCCCTGGGGCCAAACTGCTTTCAATTACAATTTATTAAAAACAAAACTAACTGGCTATCTTTGGGTTAGGGTTTGAGCTATTATCTAAATCCCACTTGATCATGGCTTGTGAGGTTCTATAATAGCAGCCTTCTTTCTTTTTTCAAAGGAATATTTTACACTGGAACAAGTAGCAGATAGATATGAAATATAGGAAACCAGTGTGAGCTCATGAGAATTTATGGAATCATGAGGAAGGTCTGCTGACAGTAGGAGCAGTCACACAAAAACAGACTTCAACAGGCAAGAAAGAGCAGTCACCACCCGCAGGGGACGGCCAACACAACTTTGACTGTTTCATGTGTTTAGATAATATAATTTAACACAGATGCTGAACCAACTTGTGCTCTAATGGCATATTTAATATGCTCTACTTAATTGTAATCAGAGTCCCGTTTCTTAATGCAATTAAATCATTAAAATATGTTGTGGGCATTTAGTAGCACCAAATGACAAAAATACAAAACAAATACATAAAGTAGCAATAGCTCCAAATGAAATTAAAGTGGGCTGGGGCCAAATATGAAGGGTACGGAATGGCTAGGTAAGAAGTTCTATCAAGAAACTTAAGACTAGAGGTTCTACATTTGAGAAGACCGAGATATGCTGCGGTGAGATCCCACATCTGTCCACAGACTTTGGAAGACTAACTTACATTCACTTTTGCAAGATGAATGATTATGGCTAGTGCTTTTAACTAGGTGTGAAAAGACTTTAAGTAGAAGAGTATAATGATAACTTTGTGGGTTCATATTATAAGTTAATAATGGCGACTAGATGACATGAAATGTTGCCATTAGAGGGCTTCCGTGGGAACAAACTGACAGAGGTAGCAGAATTCCATATGGTGGATGGTGAATACCATGCATCTTAGACTACAAACCTAGTGAGGCACTCCACAACTTACTGAGACCCTGTTTCAAAATAAAGAATAAAAAATAGGGCTGGGGGTGTAGCTCGGCGGTAGAATGCCCCTGAGTTCAATCCCTAGTACCGCAAAAAAACAAAAAAACTAAAAAGAATTAAAATAGAGCATCTCTTTGTCCTTATAAGCATATTAGTTTTCAGACCACCAACTTTTAATTTGGATTGGGGATATATAGTTACTATACTTAAATGTCTTAAGAATATATAAACAGAAACCTAGCTGAAAATGTTTGCATGCTTATTGTTCTAGATTTTAAGTGGTAAAATGACATCCTCATAAAAAGAAATGGAATTTTTTCATTATACATCCTATGTATGAGAGCATCAGTTGAAATAAAAAATTGATTAGTCATTTTACATCATTTAATTAAAAAGTAGAATCATGGTAGATGCTTCTGAAGTATCCTAGAAGCACTTGGAGATTAAAAAAAAGTTAAATTTGAAATAAAATCCCATTAATCATATGTAATTGGGGCTTCAGAAATACAAATCACAAAATCACTGGAACCTTTGAGTATATTTTATTAAAACTTTAAAGTTAGTCATAATCCAACTAAAATGTTAGCCCTTTCAAGTAAAAAGAATTTTTATCAGAGACACACAAAACATATTTAGGCTATTTAATCTAGATTATTTTCTGTGTGATTTTTAGGTAATCATAGTGATCATATTTGAAGGATTTACAAAAGGTGTCTATGCAGCAGCTGAGGAAACCAGATTGATCCAACAGTCACAGTTATCTGTATTAGTGAATAAGAAATGAGAAAGAGGTATGTGGAAGAACAAATGATCCATGGGAGAAGATGAGGGGAGCTATAAGCACAGGTGTGCATATATACTATAACTTCCCGATGTGGTCATGTCTCATGCCCCCCACCCATTCCAGATCACAGGAAGGGGGTCATGCACCATCTTAGAAGTTGAAGAGAGACAGACAGAGAGAGAGAGAGAGAGAGCCAAAAGCTAGGATGCTAGGACTCCTTATGCTTCTCTCTCTCTCTCTCTCTCTCTCTCTCTCTCTCTCTCTCTCTCTCTCTTTGTGGTACTAGGGATTGAACCCAGGGGCATTCTAGCTCTGAGGTACACCTACAGTCCTATTTTATTTTTATTCTGAAGCAGGTCTCACTAGGTTGATGAAAGTCTCACTGCTTGCTGAGGGTGTCCTCAAACCTGCGATTCTCATGTCTCAGCCCCCCAAGTACTGGGATTACAAGGGCACACTACCATGCCAGCTCTCCTTATGCTTTAATGCAGTATAAAGGGCAGCTCATAATGCCACTGGCTAATTTGATCAATACAGGCATTCAAAATCTATAATAAAAGTTCCAGAGTAAATGTTTTGTCAAATTGGCCTTTAATTAAATTTAGAGGACAACTAAAATCTCCATCTTACTCTACTAAAAACAAGAAATTTAACCAGACATCTGGCTGTTAAATATCATGTAGATAAAACATCTAAGTAATTAGTTTGTTTTTCAATTTTTTAATTTGAATGTTTGCTAGCTATCTTTAGACACAAAGTAGATTAAGAATTAGTCATGATAACTCAATTTTTTTGATTTATGAAGAAAGTGTGACTCAAAATAATGACCTGTCTGATATGCAAAAGGGTAATTACTTTCACTTCAGAAATAGTTTGCATCATCTCTGCTCTTGGTCTAGAATTGTTATGCATATAAAGTAAGATATAATGTACTATATACATATAGTTAAATATAATAAGTTATGATAAAATTTAAAGTTAAATGTAATTGTCATCCTTAATGCTATCTTTTTTCCTTTTTGTGGTAGCATTTAATCCTCTTAATGTTATATTTTTATAATTTTTATCATACTTTTAAAGTAGTGAACTAAAAATATACTATTGTGCACTATTTTGAACATGGAATGGACTCAATTGTTAGGTGTTTTCAAGCCTCAGAAGTGAACACAGTGCTTATCTCATGTTTGAGAACTTCTCAATAAATCCTGTAATCTACAGAATGCAGATAATGTTACAAGATAGGCCAGGGGCAACAGAGTGGAAGACACTGGACAAGTTTCATGTGCACAAACAATTCACGACAAGTAGATGAAGTGGGATATGGTTGCCAAATTTTGTCAGTGAATGATAAAAAACAAATTTTTGAAATGTTAATGGCAATCAGAGCTAAATTGCTGGGCAAAGAATTTCATATGCTAGAATTTCTCTATTTCTAATATTCTTTTTGGGAGAAGGGAGTACAGGGGCATTTACCTCCGAGCCATATCCCCAGCCCTTTATTATTATTATTATTATTATTATTATTATTATTATTATTATTATTATTATTATTTTAACAGGGGCTCACTAAATTTCTGAGGCTGGCCTCAAACCTGTGATCCTCCTGTCTCAGCCTCTCAAATACTAGGATTATAGGCATGTACCAACATCAACATATACTTATTAGGTATTTACTCAAAGCCCTCAGCTGGATCCCTGGGTTCCTGTGTGTGAGTGTGCCTGTGCATCCATGCCCACATGCATGTGCGCCCAATCACAAAGATAAAATACAAGTAATTTTCAGAAGCTTATAGTGTGGTAGTGATGAGAATGCATTTAAATAAATAAGTAGAAAACAGACAAATGGGGATTAGGCACACAAGAACTTTTATGTTCCACACCCAGTACCATGGTACTTGATATTAGCCTTGTGTTCACATGTCTATTTCCTAAATAAGATCGAGCTTCCTGAAGGTAGAGACTATCTCATTTATTTTTTTCATTCCCTAGCTTTGTGTAGTTCCTGTAGAACAAAAAATACTTTTATAATTATCAACACAATATTAATTGTACAAATTAATGTATTTCACTGGGATATTTTTATATATGCATATATCATGTCTTGATCATGCTTACCTTCCATCTGTCCTCTCTTGCCCTTCCCTCTCCCTAGCCCCATGCCCTTTTTCTCTCTCTTGAAGTCCTTCTACTTTCAGCTCACTTTTTTCTCCGCACATTATGGTAGTTTTCTTTCTGTGTCTGGTTTTACTTAACACGATGTCCAACAGTTCCATCAGTTATCCTGCAAATGACATGATTTCATTCTTTTTTATGGCTGAATAATATTTTATTGCATATACCTCATTTTCTTTATTAATTCATCTGTTAATAGGTACCCAGGCTGAATCCATATGTTAGCTATTGTGAACAATGCTATAATAAATATGGGTATTCAGGTATCTTTTTTGTATACTAACTTCATTTCCTTTGGATTCATACTTGGGAGTGGGATAGCTGGATTATATAGTGGTTTTATTTGTAGTTTAGTTGTGTGTGTGTGTGTGTGTGTGTGTGTGTGTGTGTGTATGTGTGTTATTGTGGTTGAACTGAGGGGTGTTCTACCACTGAGCTACACTATCATACTCTCAGTCTTTTTAAAATTTAAAAAAAATTTTTTTGAAACAGGATCTCCTTAGATTACTAAGAACCTCACTAAGTTGCTGAGGCTGGCCTCAAACCTGCAATCCTCCCATCTCAGCTTCCCAAGTACTGTGATTAAAGTCATGTGCCACCATACCCGACTATTTTTAGTTTTTGAGGAACCTCTGTACTTTTTTCTACAGCTGTTGTACTAATTTACATTTCTACCAGCAGTGTATAAGGGTTCCTTTTTTCTCCACATCTTCACAGCATTGGCTATTTTTTATAATAGCCATTCTGACTGGGATGAGGTAAAATCTCAATGTAGTATTGATTTGCATTTCCATGATAGCTAAAAGTACTGAGCATTTTTCATCTATTTATTGTCCATTTTTTTCTTATTTCAAGAAGTATCTATCGGATCATTTGCCCATTTTTTTCTTTTTTAAATTATTGAATTACTTACTCTTTTAGTGTTATGGTTTTTGAGTTCTTTATATATTCTGAATATTAATCCTTTGTGAGATGAATCTTCCCTGGCCAAAAAAAAAAAAAAAAATTCAGCCGGGCATGGTGGCACACGCTTGTAATCCCAGCATTCAGGAGGCTGAGACCAGAGAATCCGGGTTCGCGGCCAGCCTCAGCTACCTAGTGAGGCACTCCGCAACTTGGTGAGACTCGGTTTCAAAATAAAGAATAAAAAATAGGGCTGGGGGTATAGCTCGGAGGTAGAATGCCCCTGGGTTCAATCCCCAGTACCGCAAAAAAAAAAAAAAAAAACAAAAATTCCATTTTGTAGGTTATTTCTTCACTATATTGATTGCTTCTTTTCTGAGCAGAAGCTTTTCATTTGATACAATCTCTTTTGCTTTTGTTTCCTGAGGTATTCGAGTTCGGGAAATCATTATCTGTACCAATATCTTGGTTCCCTGATGTTTTCTTCTAACAGTTTCAAAGTGTCAGGACTTCCATTAAAGACTTTGATCCATTTTGAGTTTTTTACAGGGTGAGAGATAGGGGTCTAGCTTCAATTTTCTACATGTGAATATCCAGGTTCCCCCGCACAATTTGTTGAAGAAGCTTTCTTATCCAATGTATATTTTTGGCTCCTTTATCAAGAATCAGTTGGCAGCCGGGTGTGGTGGCATATACTTGTAATCCTAGCATTTGGGAGGCTGAGACCAGAGGATCCGGGTTCATGGCCAGTCTCAGCTACTTAGTGAGGCACTCCACAACTTAGTGAGACCCTGTTTCAAAATAAAGACTAAAAAATAGGGCTGGGGGTATAGCTTGGAGGTAGAATGCCCCTGAGTTCAATCCCCAGTACTGCAAAAAAAAAAAAAAAGAAAAGAAAAGAATCCGTTAGCTATAGCTTAGTGGATTTATTTCTGGATCCTTTGTTCATTTCATTTGTATATGGGTCTGATTTTAGACCAGTACCATGATAGTTTTGTTACCATGGCACTGTAGTATATTTTGAAATCAGGTATTGGGATACCTCCAGCATTGATCATTTTGATCAGAATTTATTTTTATTTATTTATTTTTTTGCTATTTGGGGGTCTTTTGTGGTTTCATATGAACTTTATAACTATTTTTCTAGTTCTGTGAAGAATTCCATTGATATTTTGATGGAGATTGTATTAAATCTATAGATGGCTTTGGGTAGTGTGGCCATTTATACAATCAAGTCTCTCAATCCAAGAACATGTGTAGTCTTCTAGTATCTTCTTTGATTTTTTTCAACGTTTTGTAATTTCTATTATAGAGGTTTTTCATTAGGTTTATTCCTAGACATTATAGGGTTTTTTTTTTTTTTGAGGCTATTGTAAATGAGATTGCTTTCCTGATTTCTTTCTCAGTGAGTTCGCTATTAATGTATACGTATGCTACTGACTTTTATATCCTGCTATTTTACTGAATTTATCAGTTCTTAGTTGGTTTTCTGCTGGAGTCTTTGGGATTTTTCAAGTATAGAATCTTATCATTAGGATTTATTTGTTTTATTTATTTCTTGTGCCTAACTACTCTGGCTAAAGTATCTAGCACTATATGAAAAGGAATGGTGAGAGTGGACACTCTTGTGTTGTTCCTGATCTTAGAGGAAATGCTTTCAACTTTTCCCCACTCAGTATAATGTTGGATACTGATTTTTCATATATAGCATTTATTATGTTGAAGTATGATCCTTCGAAACCTAGCTTATTCAATACTTTTTATCATAAAGAGATGTTGAATGGGTTTTTCTGTGTCTATTGATATAATCATGATTTTTATCGTTAATTCTATTTATGTGCTGTATTATGCTTATCAATTGGCACATATAATATCATCTTCACATCCCTGGAATGAAACCAACTTGATTATGGTGTATGATCTTTTTAATGTGCTGTTGAATTTGATTTTCTGGTATTTTGTTGAGGATTTTTCACATATATATTCATCAGGGATATTGGTCTGTAGTTTCTTTTCTTTCTAATGCTACCTATTTTTTATCCTTAATTGGGTTTTGGTAACAGGGCAAAATTGGCTTCATAGAGAGAGTTCAGAAGTGCTCCTTCCCTTTCTATTTTATGGAATGGTTTGAGGAACACTAGTGTTCTTTAAAAGTTGATAAAATTCAGCACTGAATCCATTTATACCTAGGTTTTTCTTCATTGGGAAGTTCTTATTACTGCTTCAATCTCATTACTTGTTACTGATTTATTTAGGATTTTATATCCTCTTGAGTTTTTCTTATTTGTTTTTATCTAAATGTACTGTTTTGGCAGAGTTATCTTCAAGCTCTAAGATTCTTTCTTCTACTTGAACTAGTCTGTTACTGAATCTTTCAACTGAGTTTTTTAATTTAAATCTAATTTTCAAATTTATTGAACTTTTCACTTCTTTTCTTTTCTTTTTTTTTTTTTTTTTGCGGTACTGGGGACTGAACTCAGGGGCATTCTACCTCCGAGCTATACCCCCAGTCCTATTTTTTATTCCTTATTTTGAAACTGAGTCTCACTAAGTTGTGGAGTGCCTCACTAAGTAGCTGAGGCTGGCAGCGAACCCGGATCCTCCGTTCTCTGAGCTTTTCATTTCTAAGATTTCCATTTAGGTCCTTTTCAAAATCTATCCCAACCAGGTGTGGTTGTGCACACTTGTAATCTCAGTACTTGGGATGCTGAAACAGGAGGATCGCAGGTTCAAAACCAGCCTCAGCAACTTAGTGAGATCCTTAGCAACTTAGTGAAACCTATTTCCAAACAACAACAAAATAGGTCTGAGGGTGTAACCTGGAAGTAGAAGGCCCCTGGGTTCCATCCCCAGTACCACAAAAAATAAAACAAAATCTATCTACTAAAGTGCTTATTCATGTCCTGCATTATCTTCCTTAATTCATTCGGGTATGTATTTGCATTCTCTTGGATTGTATTCAGTTTTAAAAATCATTCCTTTGAATGCTTTGTCCTGAATTTCATCCACTTTGATATATTTGTCATCTGTTACTAGAGTGTCATAAACTTTAGGAGGTGTCATATTACCTTGTTTTAAAATTTGTGTTTCTATGTTGAGATTTTTGCATCTGTTGGAATGGTTCTCTCATCCACTTTTATGTGAGTGCCTTCTTAATAAGCAGCCTTCTCCTGACAACGTGTCCTGGGATATTGGTTTGTTGTATAGCGTTGAGTTTAATTCCAATTGGACTTTACAGTGTGACTCCCTGTGACTTCTTGGCTATAATTAATGGATTTTGATGCAATGCATATGAAAGGCTGAGGGGTCTGCTTTCTCTAGAAGTCTTGCAAGAGTGGGTTCAATCTGGTAGTCCAGGAAAGTATGCTGTGGAGAGCAGAGTATATGGAGTACACAGCAGAATGGAAATTCCTATCAGGTGTTGGGATTTTCATTGGATTCTCTAGATACTGGATGTTACTTGAAAGTAGTTCTGCTATTGGCTGCTCCAACTGTGATGAAGGGCCTGGAGCTTTTATCCACTTTAGACACTGGTGTACTTCTAGTTCTTTCATGGGGAGAGGTAGAGACCAGGGTCACAGTTCCCCCTCTGTGGCACTCACCTCCAGTCCTGTCTGCAGTGTGCGATCTGATAGGGTATGGGAGTGTCAGATACTGAGGTCCCTCTTAGGTGTGGTGCCACAACAGTTGTGTCTATGAGGTTAAGTGTCTGGGAATGCTAGCCTCTCAATATGCTGCCACATCAGTCAGTGTTGACTGTTGCTATGAGGTTAAGTGTCTGGGAATGAGACTTCAGACCCATCCCTTCACCTGCCTACTTGGGGATGGGTCACTGTCTAGGAGTTTTATCCCACCATTCTTTAAGTAGAAGTATGTGCCACGGGTTGAGCAGGGACAGGTCATGGCTGGAGCAAGGTGAACTTCCTCACAGTTGGGCTGGGAGTGTAGCTCAGCAGCACTGCACCCACCCAATGGACTCAACATGCTGGGCTCAATCTCCAGCACTGTGATGAAAGAAGAGAAAGAAATTAAGAAAAAACTGAATAATAATAATAATAATAATAATAATAATAATAATAATAACAACAACAGAAACACCAGCAACATCAACAATTGAAAAGGGGAAATAAAATACAAAAACATAAAAAGTTAAAAATAATAAAAATACTCCCTAATATGCGGATGCTAGGGAGAAGATGGGGTATAAGAGGGTCTCCAGATGAAAAAGGAGTGACCCTCGATAAGCAAAGAAGTTGACTTAACCGAAGGGGATGGACAGGGGGTGGAGGACACCCTAATGCCATGATGTACTTTCACAAATATATCAAGGTCAATCACTAAACTGAACTTGAGAAGGAGGGAGGGCGAGGGAGTGGGGTGGGAATTGGGGAAGAGGTTAAATGAGAAATGTGTGCATATATGCCTTTGTCAGCTTGTACCTAACAAAGATGTATGCTTACAATGCACCAATTATTATATAAAAATAAAAAAGTAAAGTACAAATTAAAAATAATAATAATAATAAAATAATAAAAATAAAATTAATCAAAGGGAAAACATGGAGCAGGAAAAATATAAAAAAATGAGAGAAGGAAGAAAAAAGAAAGAAAGAAAAATTAAATATCAAAGAGAGAGAGAGAGAGAGAGAGAGAGAGAGAGAGAGAGAGAGAGAAGAGCCACAACAAAAAAAGCACTTATAAAAAATAAAAATTTCCTCTCCACTGATGTGCTTGAGTGAGGGGGCCAGAGCGGAAAATCATGGCCTATGCTACCAGCCTTGTGTCCTCTTAGGCTGTGTACCTGTTGGACAGAGCAAAGGCTGGGGGCTATTTATACCCCTCTCCTTCATTTGTGATACTCATCAGGTGACTAGTAGGAATAACTTAGGGCTGGAGTCAGGTGGAATTTCTCTCAGCTGATTTGCATGTTGAAACAAAGGTGGAACATGGAACTCCCTATAAACAAATTCTCTCTGAAGCCATTTGAGTCACACACTCCAAAAGCAGGGTCAACACTGACTGATGTGGCGGCATATTGAAAGGCTAGCAGAGAATGAGAAATTCCCTAAAGTTTCTCTCAGTTGTATCCTCAGAGGGTAGAGTTAACACTTCCTCTGTGTCATTCCCTATCAGCTCCCAAGGGTGGAGAGAGGCCATGGAATATCAGAGATCTGTGTTGGGGGGATGGAAACGGGTTCTGTGTCACCTACCACCCATGGTCCTGGTGTTCTCAGTCCCAACTCCTGTGCACCTTACACAGCCTCCAATAGCTGGCATGGCCAAATGCTGACTCTAACGGGAAGCACTTTCTGTTCCTGCTCACACTGGTTCCCAAAGAAGCAACCTCAGATACTTCTCAAGATGGTGTCCAGTGATAGCACCAAGAAAATGTGCTGGAAAGTACAGGAAACATCTCTAGATCCAGTGCACCATGAATCCTGTGCCAGTGGCATTTACTGGACTCTTCCCCTTTCTCCTCCACCCACTGAAGAGCCATTCCCTCCCTCTGCTGTGTTCCTGTGTGATCAGTGCTGGGGTGTTCTGTTCCACTCTCTGTTCCTACATCTATCCAACTCTCCAACATCCCAGGTTCTCTGTTGTCCACTGTTGAACTCCAGCGTTCTCCCAGTCACCAGCTCAGGGAGCATCTACACTCCAGTTGTTTTAATTCTGTCTCATGGAGGTGAAGGCCAGTGCCAGCTGCCTCTAATGGGCCACCTTGGGAAGGCCCTCTTCACATATTCTAACAGCAGTTTTTGCTAAGGAAAATTAAAAATGCCATTTTAGACTCCTTTAAGTAACTACAAATTTCAAAACCTGGAGAAAAAATTCTTCTATTGCCCTTCAGAGAGCATACTTACCTAAACCTTAGAGAATAAGCTTTATTAATCATGTGTTAATTAATACTCCTTTTTAAGCCCCAGTACCCTCCTGGAGTTGACGCTTATTAGAAATGGCTTCTAGTTGAGGCTTATTAGAAACTCCTTCCAGTCAGAAGTTCTATGGTTCAAATACCAGTGACTTTTATAGTTATTTTTCTCTTCTACACTTTCTCAACCAATGCCTAATTCATTAGCCTCTGGAAGCCTTTCCTTTTGTTAAAAATTAAACTTGAATTTATTTCATACCACATTTCTAGAATGAATTCCATTCCAGTATCTTGGTGTAACATTCTGAGTGGCTGACATCCCTACTCCCACTTGACTTATGAATGCTAGGATTATTGAGGTGGTCAGATTTATCTTCTCAGAGTCTGATTTATTATTATTAATTTTTTGTCCATCATCCTAGTAGATTTAAGAAAAAAAATTGTTTTGGGTATGGTGGTACACACCTGTAATCCCAGTACTTGGGAGGCTGCAACAGAAAGATCACAGGTTCAAAGCCAGCCTTAGTAACTTACTGAGGTCCTTAGCAATTTAGTGAGACTCTGTTTCAAAATAAAATATTATATAGGGCTGGGGGATGTAGCTCAGAGGTAGAATGCCCCTGGATTAAATTCCAGAATACACACACACACACACACACACACACACACATACAAAGATAAAACAAAAAAAGAAAAGAAGAAAAGGAAAAACAAACTTGTTTCAATATTATTTGTTGTATTCAGGTTTTCAGACTTTTTAAGACAATGTGTTTGTTTTTTCTTTGTTTTTGTTTTTGTTTTTTTGTTTTTTTTGGTTGTTTTCAATATTCCATGGCAATTTCTCTTAAACACCAAGAGAACATTAATTGTACTAATGTGTTATCCCTTTGTCCGGCAGCAATTTTGAGAGAAGGAAGTAAATAGGAAAAAACTTTAAAAACATGGTGATGACAGAAATGATGTTTTCTAAAAAAAAAAAAAAAAACTTCTTTCAAAACATGAAAAGATATATGTATCATTTAATAAATGTATGGTTTCTATATATGAGTAAATGTTCCTTCTGCTGCTTCCTCTAATTCATATAGTAGTTACGCAATTTCTGGACTTAGTATATAAAAATAGTGCTGGCTAACTGGGCGCTCAGGTTTGGACATACTCTGAGCATGTCTCCCAAAGGCCCATGGCTGGGGCCTGGCCCCATTGTGGTGGTGTTGAGGTGGTAGAACTTTTAAAAAGTGGGGTATAGCCAGTTGTAGTGGCGCACGCTTGTAATCCCTGTACTTGGGAGGCTGAGATCGGAGGATCTGGGTTCTCGGCCAGCCTTGGCTATTTAGTGAGTATAGCTCGGAGGTAGAATGCCCCTGAGTTCAATCCCCAGTACCGCAAAAAAAAAAAAAAAAAAAAAAAAAATAGGGCTGGGGATGTAGATCAGAGGTAGAATGCCTCTGAGTTCAATCCTCAGTACCACAAAAACAAAGAAGTGGGGTGTAGTGGAAGGTAATTAGGTCATAGGAGCTTCACTCCTAGAAGGGATTAATGCTGTGCTCACAGAGTGAGTTAGCTCTCTTGAGAGTAAGTTGTTATAAAAAGAAAAAGCCTGGTGCTGGAATCTTTCTGGCTTCCTATCTTGCCACACTATCACTTCTGCATGCATTCCCACCTCCATGACGCCATACGATGACACAACCAAGGGAGCCCTCACCAGAAGCCGAACAGATGGGGCTGCCCTGCCCTGGAATTTTAGCCTCTAAAACTGTAAGATAAATACATCTTTTTTTCATTATAGAGTACCCAGCCTCAGGAATTTTGTTATCACATCAGCAGACTGTGAATGCAATGGCTATATGCCATTTTAAAATATATCTTTGAAATGTTAAATATTCATATACAAAAAACAACTATTGGTGGTCATCAAATGTACCAATGTAAGTGTAAGGTTAAGAACTGGCTAAAAATAAATCAAGATGACCTGCACATACCCACAGAAGATGGTCTTATTTATTTTTTACAAGGTTCACTAACATTCTGAGCCAAATTCCTTTTATAAAATAGGAATAATTTATTATATAGCCCACTTGTACTCTTCACAAAGCTTCCCAAGTTCTACAAAGTAAACACCAACATTTTCTTCAGAGCAGTTCAACATCTTCCAGCACAAATATACAGAAGGGGAAAAACGCAATACAAATATTACAGTTTACTTATTCACATTTGGTAGTTTTTGAAAATATATGTGTATTCCCAATTTACATTTTCAAATGAATGTAACTCTTGAATGACTCTTTTGTTTGGTAGTTTTTGAAAATATATGTGTATTCCCAATTTACATTTTCAAATGAGTGTAACTCTTGAATGACTCTTTTGTTTGGAGTAAGGAAAACAGTCTGGGCAATGGGACTTTCGACACTGAAACGGCAAGCATTTCATCAAGATGTCAAAACAGGAAGAACTTCTGGCACCATCGACACTGATAACAGTACAAGAAAATACTGGCTAATCTTCCCAATGAAGAACTCCAGCAAACAGCAATCCACATCGAGTCTGATTTCAAGTATGATGATATAGGTCTGTACAATCCTATTTGTTGCTTACACCTTGAATTTCCTCAACTTACACATCTGTGACTGTGACTGAAATTATATTATGTGGTCATATATTTCAAATAATACACTTAAAAATAACACCAAAGGAAATTACACTTAACAAGATGCTCATCAGTAGAATAGTGATCTCCTAGTGGTGGTGATAAGGTGTTGACAAGTGAGAATTTAGCCCACACAAAGGACCTTCAGGGCAGCTAGCCGATCCAGTCAAACTTAGCTATTTAATACCAATCATTTAAACCTACTTGCATAGATTTAAGAATAAACAGTGTAGTCAGAAGAAAAGGTTGCTGGCCCATGATGAGGGATAACTTTAATGGAATAACTTTAATCTTTCTATAATTAGCTGAATAAACATGGTGAAAATCACCTACTCTTTCTCCATCTATATTATTAAAACGACATACTGGACAGAATAATTTTAAAGATAATACAGAGGAAAGGGGGTCGAAAAGTTTAAAATCATAAAAGTTAATTGCTTAATTACCAATAACACACATGTGATAAGTTGGAACTGTATTCCCAAACTACCCTAGAATTGTGTGATGTAGAATGTTCCTGAAGAAATATGAGGAAAAAATCATTTCACAAGCAACATTTCCCTGCAAAAAAGAAAAAGAAAAATAAAAAAAAAGAAAAGAAGAAAAAAAGAGGTAAGCTAGTTTCCCACGTGAATTCTTTTACATGCAGCACTTTGATTAGTTGCTACTCAGTTTAACACTAACTGGGAACAGAGAGCCTTCCAGCTTACTGTGCAGTGAAGAAGTCGGTGTGTACGTGCTTGGAAAAGGATTCTGTCCCACAGTAGTCTCAGGAATGACAGAGCTTTTCCCTAGGAAGGAAGCAAATAAGGGGCTCAGATTCCTTACAGGGCCACTTCTGGGCCTGCGCGGCATGGTCCTTCTCTTCTACAGTCATGGCACTTCTTAGGAAGAATCTCAGTGGAAGCAGCGGAAGGTGGGGAATCCATGGAAAGAGTGGAGGATGTGGTGTGGGAAGCCTAGGAGAGGGCTTTTTTTTGTTTTTGTTTTTGTTTTCTTTAATTTTTTGGCTCTTCTCTCTTTCTGGGCATTAGCTTGAGGAAATAATTTTTATATTTGTTTTCCTCCTATCTCTGAAACCTGTTTTCAGAAGACAGGAAGCAGAGAGAAGAAAGGGAAAATGGTGTCATTGTGAAGTGTCCTTGAGTCTGCCTTCAAACCTCCCACTGTGTGTGTGTGTGTGTGTGTGTGTGTGTGTGTGTGTGTGAGAGAGAGAGAGAGAGAGAGAGAGAGAGAGAGAGAGAGAGAGAGAGAGGTGTGTAAACTCCCCAGGAAGCTGCTAGCTTGCTCTCCAGTGCCATGTAAGTCATCCATGGCTAGAGGAAGACGCTCTCATTGGTCCAGTTAAGCCACTGCATCTCGCCCTCAAAAGTTGCTTCAGGAGAAAACACCTTGGTCCCCAGAGTTATATCCAACTTGAACAACCAGACTTTGGAGAGAAAAAAAAGTAGAGTGCAGTTCTAGTTCAATTTTAAGTGTAAACAAGGAATATGAGAAACTGATGGAACGTAAGGGACCACATGTATGGATCTGAAACAAGGCTGCCACTTCTCTAAGCAACATGACCTTCTTGTGGCTTATTTTTCCAATATGGAAAATGACAAATATGTAAAGCTCTGGTTTTGGGAGAAAGTTTAAAAGATATAATATTTCCAAATTACTAAGTGCACTGCCTGACATGCAATAATAAACTCAAGAATGGTAACTGCCAGTAAGGCCCCAAATGAATTTTTCCTTATTGTGCTAAGTCCAGATTGATTGCTACTGTAACTTGTAAATCAAGATCAACTAACCACAATTTTTCCCCCTTTACAAAGGTAGGTAAGGCTTTCTCTTAACATTTTCAGATAAGCCAGGTATGGTGTTACACACCTGTACTTCCAGTACTTGGGAGGCCAAGACAGGAGGATCACAGGTTCAAGGTCAGTCTCAGCAACTTAGTGAGATCCTCAGCAACTTAGACTCTGTCTCAAATTAAAAAAAAAAAAAAAGAATAAAATAAAATAGGGCTGGGAGGGAGGGGAGTGTTGGCTAAATGTAGAAAGCTCCTGGATTCAATCCCTAGTACCACATTTTTTTTTTTTCAGATAAAGACTTTGTTTGCTTACTCAGAAAAGAGTCTAGATTTAGACTGTTCATATTTAAGTTTTGTGATGGTCTTCATTTTATCAGCCCATAACAGGCTATTGTCATAGGTCTTTTTTCTTTTAAACAGGGAAAAGTAACAAAATAGATTCAGAAACTAAATCCTTCCATACACCCCTCTCATAAAACAAGTATATCTAAATTTTATCTAAATGTAACCATTATGAGAAATATCTTGGCTGTAACTATATTTAGAAGTTCAGAATTTCTCATTTGATCATGATTTTGGTTATGTAGGAAAAAGTAAATTAAGGCTTGCAATTGCAAAATCTGCAGTTTCATGAAAGAATGAATATATTTTCCCAGAGTGTAAATATTATCTCAGTTTGATGACAGGGAGAAAAGGAACAATGAACAGCATGTGTTTTCATTCAATACTATGTGCTAAGCAGCCACTATGCATCAGGCACATATTAATCCAGTTAAAGATTAAATTGCCCACCAGGCACTGCTCAAAGTAAGATGTCCCAGATGTTCTAGTGCAGCGGGCAGTAGGGTATGGAATATGGCTGGAAGCAGGGAAAGCTTTGTTAAAAGTTTAAGGGAGTGTTGGCCCTAATGCACTGGCAGCTAGGAGAAATTGGGTGCTGCCCTACTGTGTTGGAACTCATCTGTGCTCCAGCACAGGGTGTGACACTGAGCTTCATGCCCTGTTTCCACCTTGCTGCTGAGCCCTCCATTCTTAGGAGAGGCCATGGAGGCAGTTGACAGAGAAGGAAGCCTCTGCTTAGGAGAGGGTTCCCTCCTAGAGAATGGGTCTGGGGTGGTGGCTCTGAGCTCAGTGCAAGCTATGGCTGGGCCCTTGTGTCAGGATCACCTGGCAACTTCTAATAAAAGTGCATGTTCCCTCAGTCCTGCACATAACATCTGGGTATGCACAGGTGCTCGAAGAAGACTCTTCTGTTTTTTGTTTTGTTTTCTTTTGTTTTTCATTTGTTTGAGGGAAGGTTAAAATAAAGTATAAAATAATGACAGTGTGATAAACTGTTTTTTTTTCTTTCAGTGCAGTGTATCTAATATATGCTCCATCCCTTGGCTTTGTCTTAAGAAGGTGCAGAATTCATATCATCCTATCAGCATTTGAATGATGTGTGTGTGTGTGTGTGTGTGTGTGTGTGTGTGTGTGTGTGTGTGTGTTACTGGGGACTGGACCCAGGGGCTTTCTACTTCTGAGCTACTGGACAAGCCTATTTTTAAAGGCTTTCATCTTTCTTTTTAAATCATTTTGCTCTTTGTGCTTGACTCAGCTTCTAGTGAGCAGGTGTTAGAAAGCCACAGACATCTCAATCCTAGCAATGAAGACTGGACAGCACTCTGTCAAATGGGCTGGATTTCAAGGCCTAACCCCACAACTTACTAGCTGCAGAACTTGGGCAAATCTCTTAACCTCTGGATTCTTCTGAGTCCCTATGACATGGAATGCCTTCTTCTTGAACTGAAAGTGAAAGGAGGTATGGGTAAGAAGTTCAGCAGAGCAAGGCATCAGAGTGCTCAGTAAGTTTCTGGAACATCGCCCCTACCCCCAACTTTAACCCAACGCACCGCCAATACCATTTACCTCAAGGATGTCTCTATATTCTACCTCAAACATCTATTTCTTCTATGGTCTTTCCTTTGTGGATAATGCTTTTCTCCAATTTTCCCCAGCTACTGAAGGAATGTCCATTTTTTCAAGATCCAGTCCAAATGACACTTATCTTGCAGATTTGTCTATAGTATCTCATCATAGTTAATTCACCATCCCTCTGAGTTGGAACATAGTTCTCTCGCATAACAAATGCAGCTGAACCATAATTAGGTACTGGCGTGTCATGCCCACTACACTGGGTGCAATGCAGTCATTCTTAAATCCTCGCTACTTACTTTGGTGCTGGCACTTAATAGATGGTTAAACTACATGTGTGTGCGCGCGCCTGTGTGTGTGTGCGTGCGTGCGTGAGAGAGAGAGAGGATGCATTCGTGTACGGATGGCTGGACGGGAATATGTGGATGTGCGTAGCTGTGCTGCTAGGGTCTATTCGAGCGCCCCCCACAGTGTGTCCAGGCGATGCTAGAAAGGCTGCTCTTTGCCACAGCTATGGTAGGGTTTCTCTCTTTGGGGACATAGCTCCGCAGGGCACCGGCAGGGGGCGGCGTTGTCACGCAGCTGGATGTTTCGTGGGTGACACCCCTGCACCCCAACTCTTACCCCTGAGCCGCGCAGCTTTGATGACTAGGCCAAGACTCCCGGGTTCAGAGGAAGCGCACCGCTTTTCGCTCTAGGCTGGACTGCCGGCGTTGCGCAGGGCTTTGGGAGTGGGTGTATTAGTTTTCCAGGTGGTTTCTTTCTTTCTTTTTTCTTTTTCTTCTTTTTTTTCCCCTCCGCGCCTACTTCAGTCTCGCGCAGCTTCTACATGAAGAAAAAACTGGTCTGGATTAGTTTGGAAAAGAGGCAGCAAGTGGCCCCCGGAATAGATCTGACGGGAGAGAAGAGGGAGCTTTCTAGCAAACAGGGCTGTGCTCTCAGATACTGTGACTACTCCTATACACAAACGACTGGAGCTGGAGGAAAGAAACACTATATCCTTCGAACTCGTCCCGTTACGTCTCCTGGGAAGTCAAGCCATATTCCACTAACATTTTTATTCACTCGAAGAGGGCAAACCTTAGCTTCGAAAAACCCTCTCCGCCGCCTCCGCTTCTCTTCCAGGTTATTTATTGGTCGCGGTGCCCCCAGCAGCGCGCAGCAACCGGTTCCGCGACTCGGCTGCTGTGCGCTCACCAGCGGCCGGCTTCCCGCACCCCGCTCCAGCCTGGCCCGACCTCGGCGATTGGCTGCTGGCCCGAACCGTCGGCTGGACCCGGTGACGCGCCCCAGTCCCCGCCGCGCTCCGACCGCTCGCAGCCGCTGGTGTGCAGGAGGCGGACCCTCGCTCGCAGCTCTCGGCACCACCCCCGCGTCTCCCCGGGCTGCCCTCGAGTTCCCCTGCGCTGCCCGAGGTTTCCAGAATCGAAACTCAGGGATCAGCAAACCCTTCCGTTCACGTAGAGACTGATGTGCGTGCACAAGCGGACCCATCAGTCCACACTCGGGCCAGGTTTATTAATGGAATGAGCGATCTAGTTATGCATGCATGGGCACACTATTTCAAAAGGAGGTCACGAGGAACCTCCGGAGCCCCTACGTTACGCTGTCATGACACGCTCTATCTGGCAAGAATTGTTTGCTTGGGAAGTTTGTGCAGTTTCGTTATATTAGTCCTGATCTAGTTTTGATGACCACTTACGACTGTTGGGGCAATTAAAGTGTCTCTTCGATGGGGGGGGTGAGGATGAGTGAGGTAGTGCATAAGTGAAATACCCACGTACACACACACACACACACACACACGCGCGCGCGCGCACACACACAGCCCCTGCACCCCCGCACTCCCGGCCGTCAGTCGTCTGCGCGGAGCCCCTTGCGCGCAGCGAGCCCGGCGGCGCGGGGGCGGGGGGCGGCGCCCTATGCAAATGAGGAAGGTGTGGCGAGCGCGCGGCGCTCGGGCCCCGGAAGCGCGGAGAAGCCCGGTATAAAAAAGTACTGAAGACGTTTCCTCCGCACAACTGCTAAAGCTCCAGAGACGCGAGCGTGTGCGCGGCGGCGGTAGCAGGAGCCGCCACCTCCCGGATCACCGCAGCTGGGCGGCAGGGGCGCGGGCGGGGGCGAGGGGCGGGAGCGGTCAGTGCGGGCAGCGGGGTCTGGGAAAGACGAAGTCGCTGGCCACTGCCTGGAGCGCACTCGCAGCTCCTGGAAGTGTTGCCGCCTCGCGGTTCCTCGCACGCTGCGCTCCTAGAAGGGGCGGCCGTCTCCAGGTGACACAGACGGGACTCTCGCTTGTGCTTTCCAGATGCATCAGAGATACTTTTGGTGCGGGGCTGCTCTGCGGGGCGCGGCGCGCGGCTGGGGACCTCGGGGGGCCGGGGGAGGGTGATTCTCCGAGGAGCCCCCGGGCTCGGGGCGATCCGGGGAGGGGGCGCGCTCTTCCCTGCGTGAGTCCTTGCCCTCTGCCGCCGCGCGTCCTCATCGCGTTCCTTCCCCATTCTTTTATTTTAGGATTGACCAGGGCCAAGTGGCGTTCGGCGGACACTACATGGCGGAGGGCGAAGGGTACTTTGCCATGGCCGAGGACGAGCTGGCCGGCGACCCCTACATGCCCCTGGACGGCGACTTTAGCGGCGGTGACTTCGGCGGCGGCGGCAGCTTCGGCGAGCACTGCGTGGACTATTGCGAAAGCCCCACGGCGCACTGCAATGTGCTGAACTGGGAGCAAGTGCAGCGGCTGGACGGCATCCTGAGCGAGACCATCCCGATCCACGGGCGCGGCAACTTCCCCACGCTGGAGCTGCAGCCGAGCCTGATCGTGAAGGTGGTGCGGCGGCGCCTGGCCGAGAAGGACATCAGCGTCCGCGACGTGCGCCTCAATGGCTCGGCCGCCAGCCACGTCCTGCACCAGGACAGCGGCCTGGGCTACAAGGACCTGGATCTCATCTTCTGCGCTGACCTGCGCGGGGAAGAGGAGTTTCAGACTGTGAAGGACGTGGTGCTGGACTGTCTGTTGGACTTCTTACCCGAAGGGGTGAACAAGGAGAAGATCACACCACTCACGCTCAAGGTAAAGCCGCTGGGGGATGGGGCTTGGGTCCTGACCCCTGCAGAGCCTGACCCGGGTGCGGCGGGGAGAGGGTAGAAGGGCTTCCGCTCAGTGCCAAGAATCTGACCCTCGCGGGCTTGGGAGCCTGTGGTTTTTGTTTATTTATTTATTTATTTAAATTTTCTCCATGAGTGAACTAAGGTGCGTGGACGATATGGAGTGTTTTAGTTTACTTGGAGGTTCAGCGTCACAACTCCGTTCCTGCTTCCTCCAGTGCCCTCCCTTCTCTTCCTTCTTATGGTTTTAACTCTTGGCTTTCCGTGCTGGAGTCTTGTCCAGAGAAGATTCTGATAGGAGGGAAGAATGAAAGAGTGTAAATGTAAAAAAAAAAAAAAAATTTTTTTTGAGTCATTGTGTGATCTAGTCTTTGGGAAAATAGCAGCCTGAAGCAGAACTGAGTCAGTGGGTTTTTCATTGTATTGGAAAATGTTAACAGATTTCGTAGCTGCAGTCAGCTGACTCCATGTATTCAGCATATATTTGTAGATTCTCCATGTTAAGGGGATAATGGTAACCCTGGCTCCCACACGTTGATTCAAGTCACATTTTATATAATTTGTTAAAATTGAGGACAGTTTAGTTCATATTTGATTATAACTGTAGAGTATTCCTGGAGGGACACACCAGATACAGATAACATTGATTGCCTCAGGGGGAGGAGAACTGGGTGACTGGGGACAAGGGTGAGAGGCAGTGTCACTTACCACTGTCTACCCTGTGTATTCTGCGGATACTGTGTGAATATTGTGCCTATTAGACCATTTTCAAAAAATAACATTTAAAAAGTCAGACATGACAACAGAACCTCTTAGTACTCGCTATGTCTGCCAAAAGCCTCAAACTATTACTTCTAGTCTCTTTCCCAGACAGTAAAACTACTCGTTAAATGTATTTTTTTCCTGTTTTCAGAAGACTGTTTAAGCCTGTAGGTAGTGTTTTGCTGAAACTTGACAAAACAAAAGGGAAAGAGCAAAATAATTCTTAGCTGTGAAGTGGATGTATTTATGCATTATTTTTCTTAGGTTTGCTCATCTTGTTTTATCTTTTAAATTGTAGGAAGCATATGTGCAGAAAATGGTTAAAGTGTGCAATGACTCTGACCGATGGAGTCTTATATCCCTGTCAAACAACAGTGGCAAAAATGTGGAACTGAAATTTGTGGATTCCCTCCGGAGGCAGTTTGAATTCAGTGTAGATTCTTTTCAAATCAAATTAGACTCTCTTCTTCTCTTTTACGAGTGTTCAGAGAACCCAATGACTGAAACATTTCACCCCACAATAATCGGTGAGAGTGTTTATGGTGATTTCCATGAAGCCTTTGATCACCTTTGTAACAAGATCATTGCCACCAGGAACCCAGAAGAAATCAGAGGGGGAGGCCTGCTTAAGTACTGCAACCTCTTAGTGAGGGGCTTTAGACCCGCCTCTGATGAGATCAAGACCCTCCAGAGGTATATGTGTTCCAGGTTTTTCATCGATTTCTCAGACATTGGAGAGCAGCAGAGAAAATTGGAGTCCTATTTGCAGAACCACTTCGTGGGTTTGGAAGAACGCAAGTATGATTATCTCATGACCCTTCATGGAGTGGTGAATGAGAGTACCGTGTGCCTGATGGGACATGAAAGAAGACAGACTTTAAACCTTATCACCATGCTGGCCATCCGGGTGCTAGCTGACCAAAATGTTATCCCTAATGTGGCTAATGTCACTTGCTATTACCAGCCAGCCCCCTATGTAGCAGATGCTAACTTTAGCAATTACTACATTGCACAAGTTCAGCCAGTATTCACATGTCAGCAACAGACATACTCTACTTGGTTACCTTGCAATTAAGAATCACCTACAAATGTCCTGTGGGGAGAACATCAGACAAGATGGGGGGGAAGGGGATGAAAAGAAAACAAAAACAAAACCTAGTGACCGAGCCCTAATTAGGGATATGTTTTGCACAGTGATACAGTGATTATTATGTTCTTATTTTTAAAATTGGCAAAGCTTATGGATCTTTGTTATGGGAGTATGATCTCAAAAAAAAAAAAAAACCAAGATCACCCTCTTTTACTCCCCCCCTTACCCAATGGATTCTATCTTGAAACTAAAGAGGCCTGTCATTAAAACCAAATAGGCCCTCGTAAGATAACAAGGGAAAAAAAAATGCTTGATGACAATATGGGTTTGCAGCAACTGCTCCCATAGCTTTGCCATAGGGAGAGAAAGCAGTAGAGAAATTTAAGATGGAATTCACAAAAGGGAAAATATAAAGAAAAAAAAACCATAAAATCAATCTCACCCCACCTTGTTGGTTCCAGGAGCCCGGATAGTAACAATAAGGACAGGAGGGGAACTCTAACATTGGGATTACTATTTGAGGCTCGCAGCAAGTGTGTTTCTGTGGGATGATCCTGTTGTGCTAACAGAAACGGCTTGCTCCAAATGAACAGTAGTAGGCTGGTGCGGTTCTCATAACAAACAGCAGAACTTATGATGACACAATCCATTAATTCCAGCTGCGTGCATAGCTCGCATTTTTAAAATGTGAAAATGCAAGCAAAAACAGCTGTAGCGAAGAAAATATGCTCAAGGACCAAAGATTTAACAGATAAAAATACCCAAGTAGAAGAGATATAGTAGAATATATAAAGAGTTACTATATTTGTTACACACCAATATACATCAAAGTGCCTGTTGCTTTCTGAAAATTTGAAGTGGAAAATTATTTTATGGTTTAATGATTATTTTATTTTTTATCAGGGACTCAAAAGAAAATAACACATAAGCTTGTGAATGGTGGAGGAAATGCCCTATTTTTTTTCTTGGCAAATATGTATAAAGTTAACATTGTTGGTGTGATATTATCATAGGTGTGTGTGTATGTTATATATGTATTATATATACATATGTATGTATGTACACACACTACATTGACTATGGTCTAGAACAATGTATCAAATAGGAAGTGTTTAAATACTGTGTGCTTTTATGTTTTCCATAGGATGATATGAAACGTGGGCATATTGCAATGATGAATTAAAACCCACTTCTAAAAAATTAAAGCAAATGAAGGAGGGAAATAAGTAATATATTTGATAGGAAGAGGAGAGAATATACATTTTTAATGATTGTGTGTGTGTGTGTGTGTGTGTGTGTGTGTGTGTGTGTGTGTGTCAGAGAATCCCCTAAATGGGAGAATAATTGTTTGGCAGAGCACTCTTTTTTATATTGAACCCATTTTATTTTGCATGCTTCCATGGTATATAATCTTGTGGATCATGGATCAGTGATAGGCTACTCTAATCCCTAACTGCTAAAAAGAATTTCTGGTGATCTGAATGCTACTTAGTATTTAAATGAATTTTAAATGAATGCATTCTGCATTTCTGGACCACTAGAATTTACAAAATGTGAAATGACCCTTTTTAAAGAGTATTTGCACAATTGCATAAAGTTTATATATGAGATATATATTATGTATAACATTTTATAAATTTATGCCAATATGAAACATCTTTGATCTGGTTGTCACACTGCATTTAAATATTTAGTACTGTACTTTAAATTAAATTACTTCACAGTAAGTCATACCCACCTTTTTTTCCCCTTTCCCAAGAGACCAGTTATAAATGGTGAAATGAACTGGCAATTATATTTCAGCTACATGACAGCTAATCCTAAAACCATCTCTCCTCTCAGCCCTCTAGGCACTGGTCTCTGAAACTGCATTTGTTAAAAACAAAATGAACACATTTTAACCTTCCCTTGGTGTTGTGAAACAACCACATAATCCCCACCAACCCTAGTGAATGACTGCTTACTATGATAATTCCTCTGAAGACCCGACCAGAAGATGTTTTGTCATCAGTTAAAGAGGGACTAGGGAAGAAACTAGCATCCTCCTATTGGCAGTGTAATTTGTTTGTTTGTTTGTCATCTGGGCATCTCTCAGATGTTCAACAGTAGGTTAATCCAGGTTAATCTGTCTGGGCTACCTTTTGTGCATCTTTCTTTGAAGCCTTAACAGGAACTTGATGGGTTTGCTGTAGCAGCTTCCCTGTGAATTCCCTCAAAGCTGTCACAGCCCCTGCACTGCCGCTCCCTGTTTTCTAGGGAACTCTTCCTACCCCGTGTTGGCTCAGTCTCCCTTGCTCCAGCCCTGGGTTTGAAAAATTAATTTCAGATCCCAGGAAGCATTATTCAACTTGCAGATTAAGCCTGACACTCACCTGTCAGAAACCAAAGCTCTGCCTGCTCAGTCCTTTGGGAGTTTTCTGAAGGAAATATAAGAGAACTCTTGACACGTGAGTTGTCTACCATTTTAGAGAGTCTGGAGATTTCTGACTCTTCCATAGTGGCAATCTGTTGTTAGTTTATGACACAGGTTGTTGTTTGGAGGAGATGTATTTGAAAATACACTTTTCATTTATTTTCTCAAATATTTATACTCCTTTCTTGCTTACTTCAGGGTTGGTAGCTTAGTTGGAAGTGCCAGCACCTGGCATTCACATAGCAGCTGTACTCAAGACAAATCTCTGCATTTTCTTTAAAACATATAATTTATTTCTATTTTGTATGTATTACTGTCTTGTGCATATGTAGTTGAACCCACAGTGGGATATATGTCTATCTTTGTGGATGTGTGGCCTAAAACATTTGAATGTCTGATGAGAGAGCCGTGTGTATAGGTCAGAAAAAAGAACAGCTCTCAACTCCTGACTAGTGCCTGTGATTTGTTTGCTTTTGTGTTTATCTGGCCTAGTGTGCTTTTACTTTGAAACAAGAAGAAGTTTTATCTTCTCCAGGCCCTTCTCACCTGTCCAGTCTGGCATGTCAGAGAACATTTACCCTGTGACAGTGCCCTTTTAAAAAGTTTACTTCATCTGCAGCAGATCCAGCTGCCTCAAGAACTCCTGGGCCAAGATGGACTTTTCCCTTCCAGAAATGGGATCAAGGATCTGCTCACTTTGGTATTCAGTGGACTGATTTAACACGAGTCCAAACATTCAAGTATGGAAGAATATCTACAATCCAAACCCAGAAGGAAAATGAAAGGGAACATACTGTTTTTACCACCCTACTCTGTTTGCTTATTGTTCGTAGCTTTACTGTGCATAAAGTTGTTTTCAAGGCAGTGCTCGTTAAATAAATATTGTGAACTATTTTGTAAATGAAATGTATTATGTTGAAGCTGTCAGCAGCTGTCAAAAATAAGCTTTTTTGTTGTTGTTGAAGACAAAGTGTGTTAGATGAAACCAAAAAGCCAAAAAAGTGATTTCATATATATATATATACAGCACCTATTTGAATATACCCTTTCTTTAAGATTTCTTTTAGCATAGCCTTTTCAGTGCTAAGAAAGAATCTCTGTAATATTTTGTTATAATAATGGCTTGCTAACCAAGACTGGTAAAAAATACAAAATAGAAAGGTGTCAAGGTGAAGTAGTGAGACTTGCTGCAAAGCTTTGCAGAAGGACAAAGGAGGCTCTGCCTGCTGGCTGTCTCTCCCTCCAACCTCTACAGCCATTGCCTACTCTAAGGAGTCCTACTACAGCAAGCTTCACCTTGGGTCACTCTTTTGGAATATTTTGATGATAGCATGTCACAGGCAGAAAAAGGAGTTGATGGAAACTGAACTCTTAAGAACTGACATGGTTGCATCAGTGCTAGAGGGAACAGATTGTGAATTTTGTTTACAGCATCCAATATTTGGATTTTTTTTTTGTAAATAAAAAGAAGTTATTTTTTTCTATTGATTTGTGTCTATTCTTTTTGGTCTTTGCGCTGGCTAAAGGTGATGTCCTCTATGTCCTCTAGCTAGGCGTGTTGGCACATGCTGGTAATCCCAGTACTTGAGAGGCTGAGACAGGAGGATTGCAGGTTTGAGGACAGCCTCAGCAAATAGTGAGACTTTCATCAACCTAGCAAGACCCTGTTTCAAAATAAAAATAAAGTAGGGCTGGCGATATAGCTTGGAGTTAGAATACCCCTGGATTCAATTCCCAGTGCCACAAAAAAAAAAAAAAAAAAAAAAAAAGATGTCCTCTGAATCCCAAACAGTGTCCATCAGGAAGGCAGTATGTAGAGGTCAGCCATCAGCTTCAGGAACATTCTCATTGGAGCACAGTAAATGAAAACACCCAGCTTTCAGCCAGACCATGTCCAACCAACTCAATTGGCTCTAAAAGAATCTTGCTAATGCTAATGAGTGCCCAAAATTTTTGTCTGGGTGTGAACATAGCAGTGTGAAGTGACCCAGAAGACAGGGCTGTTTTTTAGCATCAGTAGAGACACATGGCTGTGGACTTCAGGGCTCTAGTACTTCTTAGTAGGTTTTGGTTTTCATGCATAACACAAGGGCTGTGATTCTATCATCATGATATGTATATGTGCATGTGTGTGTGTGTGTGTGTGTGTGTGTGTGTGTGTGTGTGCGCGCGTGCGTGCATGGATGGGCATGTGTTGGGTGCTAAGATATTACCCTTTGGCTAGCACTTAATGTAATTTCACCTATTGCCAAGAAGTATACATTATCCGTTAATTGCAGTTTTTCTTTGTGTAAATTGAAGACTGACAATACTAGTTGGATGAAAATTTGGTAAGCCTAAGCTGCTATAGAACATAGTTGTCATTTTTAAAACTATTCAAAACCTGATGCTAAGAGAATGCATGTTTGACATTGCCTCTATGAAAGAGCCACTCCTGGCATTAAAAGCCAGCTTCCTTCATATATACATCGTAAAAATACAAGGTAGTTATTTGGTTTGATAATGGAATTTATGTGTCATTCTCTTCTTCCTTTGTAACCTCTTCATTCTTCTACAACCTGTCCTTCATGTAACAGTTTGGGTTGTTGCCCTGAGTTCTTGTTCTTAACTAGTTTTAGGAAAAAAATAGAACTGCACTGCTGTAAGCTTAAGTAAAGTTTTATTATTATAGGTAGAAAGGGGAGGCAGAGCAATTAAAGCACTACATCAGAGGTGATGCAGTAGAGTGTCTTGAAAGTAAGACACTGAGGTCTGTGAACATATATATATTTTTTATAAGAATTTATTATCTTTTTCCTCCTACTCTGCTTAACCAATTGTCTTCTTTTCCCACCAAAATCTGGTACAGGCCTGTTAGTTATCTCTCCTCTGTAAGCCTTTTTTATTAGCCTTCTTTGTTCATCTTTACATGGACAGAAAGGTCTGACATCACTGATTAAAATGTGTTACTTGGTTAGCAAGGTGAAGGGGTTGCATGGTTGAAGTCCGCTTTGTTTTTTGTTTTATTTTATTCTAAAAGCCTATATTGTCCACTTATGTCTTTGTTGAGTTCTCAGCTTTTCCTTATCTCTATCCTCTAGAAGTTACTTATTATGTTGAAAACTTGGTTTATAAGAAAAAAAAGAAAGACATAGGAATAGAGTCTTTTAAAGTAAGGAGATTTGGGGGCTATAACTATTTTGTGTTAGTAATTAAAATTGAGTTAATATAGCTTGCTTTTTCATCTTATTAACTTTAGTCTAAACTATTGTGAAAATCTATATAATTATTTTTGTAAGTATAGGTGTCTGTTAACATTCCATATTTGGCTGGCTGGGCTAATAGCCAAATTTTAGCTGGCCAAGGTCAATGTTGGCTACAGCTCTTGGCTGACAGCTTAGAGACGGAGAAAAGGATTTTATTGTTCTGCCTAAGTATGAAAGCTTGTTCTTATTAGTAATTAATACTACCCTTATTATCAATCAATACAAGCTCAATCCCTATCACTTCACATGTTTTTGGTCATCACATAATTCTTTTTAAACAAAGGTTGAGTAAGGACAGTATATATTAAACTCCTAGACTGAGATACACTCTGCCATTTCGAATTGAATTACCAGGCTGTACCTCAACTAGGCCTGGAGAGAAGTAATTCACCCTCCTTTTCTTAGAAGCCTCATTCCCTAAACATTTGGTTCCTTTATTAAGAAAAAAGACAGAAATTAATACCTCAAAAGCAAGCAGAAAAAGATACTGAAATCAGAGCATTTAAACAAAGTAGAATAGGAATTGTTAAAAGCCGTTGAATACTTCTGAAATTAAACTATAATTTCCTCCCCAGAACCAAGTTTGAAATCAATGATAGTAATATTCTTCGGCCAATTGGCAAATGTATCCAGGCAGGTGTGGGGGAGAGAGAAGTGCTTTAAGGTCAGAGTGGCTTTCACCTCGCAGGCCTAGACCATGGTTTCTAATGACATTCTCTGAAGAAAGGAACTAGGGATCCTTGGAGAAATGTCTGAATCTAAATCTAGGGCTGGAGAAGGAAATAAACAAGAGGCACCTGGAGTACTTGTAGTTTCTGAAAGCTAGGGTGTTTTCAAAAAAACAAAAGATAAAATCATAATGTTGGGAGGGAGCATGCGGAGGAGACACAAGAACCAACTGAAAGTTCCATGGACCGCAGGAACAACTTGAGCAACAAAGTATATACTTAGCATTGGATTACAACCCAAAGTATAAAATAGCCATGTGTCTACACAAATATAAGTAAATGACTGAATATATAAATAAATGAGGTGGAGAGAGTGAAGAGACAAATTTCCTGTGTAGAATTCCAAATAATCTATGTAGATGCTGCCCCCTCAAGGAACTGGAGATTAACTTTCCACCTCTTAAGTGTGGACTGTGTATAGTGACTTTCTTCTAAAGAGCATAGTATGAAAAGAGGGAGAAAAGAGTAATATACCAGTGGAGAAACCTGACAAACACCACCTAAGCCAGGTGATCAAGGTCAACATACCATGATAAGTCATATATGTGGCACTTGACACAAACCTAAACCCAGGGTAATTTTATAATGTACCAACTCAGTATTTCTTAAAAGATCAAAATAAAAAAGTGTGAAAACTGCCACAGCCAAAAAAAAAGCTTATGAAGGCATGGCAACTAAATAGAAGGTGTTATCCTAGATGAGAATCTGGAACAGAAGAGGGCATCGGGTAAAACCAAAGATGGCAGCACAGTTCACAATAGGCAAATTATGGAACCGGCCCAGGTGTCTGTCAACAGATAAATGGGTAAAGAAATTGTGGTATATACACGCAATGGAATTTTACTTAGCCATTACGAAGAACAAAATTATGTCATTTGCAGGAAAATAGATGGAGGTAGAGAATATTTTGCTAAGTGAGATCAACCAGTTTTAGAAGAATCAAAGGTCCTAAGCTAGAGAGAAAACAGGGAACAAAAGAGACTTCAGATTAGAGCAGTAGAATAGTGAAAGGGGGGTTGGGGGAGGGACATGGGGAGAAGGAAAAGGAGGACTGAGGAAAGAAACAGTTCTAATAATGCTATGTTCATATATGACGGTATCACTACCAATCTCACTAACATACAGGGAATGGGGTGGGATCCGGAGGGAATCACACCAAGTACTGTGTGCATGTATACTTGTGTCACATGGAACATCACTATGATGTACAATTACAATGCAACAATAAAAGAATATTAAGGAAACAAATGAAAAATGAACAAAATACTACTGTGATAATATATTTCAATATTGGTTCATTAGTTGTGATGATTGTACCATATTGATGCAGATGTCAACAATAGGAGACACTGGGTATAAGGTATATGGAGATGCACTCTCTGCATGATCTTCATAATTTTTCTGTAAATTTAAAATTATTATGAAACAAAAAATTTATTAAAAAATTTTGACCCTGCCCTGCTATTTCTAGGGTATGGCTTCATTTGTAAAATAATAGTGAATTTTATCTTTAAAGGCCTTGGACTTTAAGTATTGGGCTATCCCTTGAAGGAGTGAAAGTAAAACAATGTGGTTTACTCAAAAAGTTTTAGAGAAGCTTTACCCACACATTTCAGAGAAACAGAAAGGAGCTAGAGAGCTGACTTCTATAGGCAATGTTTTCCTGTAGAAAAATAGAAGGAATTAACACCAAACTTTGGCTAGGAATTCTTTCTAAGGGAGCAATCAGATAATTTTTTTAACACTAACAGTTTAATATTGAATAGAGTGTTGCAGTGATTTATTATTTAATGTAAATAACCACTTCCAGAATGTATCTGCTTACTCAAGCTTATCTTTCCTCACAGAAGACTTTCTCAAAGCAAAAGGAAACCTGTCCTTAAAATTATTTTCCCAACGCAATCACTGGCACTTACAATAGTTAAAAATGCAGTTTCAAAAAGTAGATACACTTAGTAATTTTTTAAAGCAGTAATTCCAGCTCGGCAGTTTATGAAGCTAGAATGAGACTCATGCTTCCTTGCTCAGGGACGAGGAGCACCCTTAACTCCAGGAATTTATGAGTGTGGGGCTAAGTTGTTTCTAACCTCAATAATGGAAAGTTCCCTTCAGGATCCCCTTCAGAAACTATTGATTTTCCAGCACAGTGTGTACTTATCAGTAATGCCAAGATTTTGTGGCATCATCTGGCCATGTCATTAGAAAAAGGCTGAAACTCTATTCGTTAAGTTTTTCTTCTTTTAGAAAATTCAACATAATGAGCTTCTCTATGCACTGTGCAGAATACTGTTCTAGGTATTAATTCAGAATTACGTATGCTCTGTGGTTTCTCCACATCTCTTCAAAGATCTGGTTTATATGTTTTTCATCTTAATAGGGGAGTTAAATTATCAAAATAGCTTAACACCATTCTAGAGTATAATCATTAGAAAAAAGAAGAGAAACAAATTCAGTCAGGTTCAAGGCAGAAAGATTGAGTTAGTTTGCCAAACTTCGAAAATAAAAATACAGAACGCCGTGTATTTAATTTAAATTGACCTCAGATAAGTAGTGATTTAAAAATATATATTATCTATATATCAATTTATTATCATTATATTATATATCACATATCTATATATTATCTATCTATGCATGAGATACATATGTATAGCTCAAGCAATAAATAATGCAATAGAATATGTATACATGTATCATGCGATTTTTGCCTACTTATAAGAAAAACTTACCTATATTTGTCTGAAAATCAAATTTAACTGGGGGTCCTGTATTTTATTTTACTCTTTAGGTTCACTATATATGAGACAAAAACTTTCCCGTAGTTGGAATATAAAATTACATATAAAGTAAATTACAATTTATTAACACCTAACTTTTAGGTACCATTCAATACTATGTTGACATAGAATATCTATAGCAGCAAACCTTTGGAAACATGGTTCATTTATTAAATTTTGATGAATGTCTTTTATGTGTGGTCTTGTTTTGAGGTCCTGAGATGCACCCAAAAGAAGTAAAAGGCAAGTTTGTTCCATTTGACCAATTTGCCTTTCACTTAAATAAGTTTTGAAGACCAAATGTACAACCTGATAACTACAGGTAATGAATTGTATACATGAAATATACTAAGAGAGTAGATCTTGAGTGTTCTAACCATATCCACATGCAGCCCTCACCCCCAACCCCCACCAAAAAAAAAAAAAAAAAGAAGAAGAAGAAGAAGAAGAAAAGTAGGTGAAGTTATGGACATGGTAATTAAATGGACTGTGGTTGTCATCGTTTCATATTTACATATATGAAAAGATCACATTGCATGCCTTGAATATAGGCAATTTTTATTTGTTAGTTATACCTCAGTAGAGCTGGGGGTGGGGGATTTAAGGAAAGGCCTCGTCTATTGCCCTTTAGAAGGTTAGGTTTCACTTGCAAGTAGGACTTAACTTGCTGAAAATTAATTTTTTCAGCTACCCTTGGGTTAATTACTCGCAGGCATAGCTCTGCATGGGGCACTATAAAGGCCCTGTGGACTAATGGAGAATCAGGATGAGGGTAATAGCCCTTGAAATCTGCCTTCTTGGGAACTTACAGAGGTAAAGCTCCCAACAGGTAGCCCCTATATTAAAAGGCACTGGTGATTTGCTGGTTTTGCAGCAAAAGATAAGGTTAGATGTTTTGAAGTTTGGCTGAAGGAAGCAAAAATTGTCCCTGAGCCTCTGGACACATGTATCCTTTTTTCAAAACTGCTGCAGAAATCTTTAAGACTTAAGTAGAATGCACCCTGAAATTTTATTGCCTTATAATCTTGTTTGCCGCAGCACATTAAATTCCCTTGAATGTTTCTTATGTAACCCCTCTGGTTAACAGTCCAGTTGAAGTTAGTACAATTTAGACTCTGCTGCCTTTTCCTTAGCTGTAAAAGTTCCTTTTTCAGATGCTTAAAGGTCCTGCAACTACTATGTACCCCAGCATTTACCCCCCCTCCCAATTTGTGCAAAACCAGTTGTGCTGTTAGTTTGAATGTTTATTTAGTTAGGTTAAAGAGCTAATTTAAAGAGGACTTGTATCTGTCACCGTGATTATTTATGTACTCACCTGTGTTGCATGGTAGAAACATTCTACAGCCGTCACCATCACCGAAACATTTAATAAATCCTCTATTTCTCATACCCTTGGGTTGATGATACCTGAAGATTTACAAAGAGTTACACAAAACTGCCTCCCACTAGCAGCTGTAATTAAAAAGTGGCACAGACAAATGAACAAATACAACTAAAGCAACAGTGAAATTAAGATACTGGCCAAATCACTCTAAACGTTGCCAAGTTCGTCCCGCTTCCCAGCATATGCTGGATGCTCCACCTCCTTGGGAAGCTCCTCCTCCAGACCTTTGCATCTCTTGCTCTCCAGATTTATCTTAGGTTTTTTTTGTTACTGATGAAATATTACTTTCTCAGAGAAATTTCACCCCGATCCTTCCTCCTATTTAAAATAGTATTGCTTTGCCAGGTGTGGTGGCAAATGCCTGTAATCTCAGTATATGAGGTTGAAACCGAAGGACTGTAGGTTCAAGGTCAGCATGGTAATTTAGTGAGATTCTGTTTCAAAATAAAAAATAATGGATGGGGGGTGTGTAGCTCAGAAGCAGAATGCCCCTGGGTTCAATCCCCAGTACCACACACACAAATAATGTTGCTTCCAATATTTTTTTTTTTAATTTTTTAGCATGGAATTTTATACATTTCTTGGGTACAACAGGGTTAATTACACATTTTTGTTGGGTACAAACTAGTACAGGTAAAGACATCCATGCACATATTTCTCATTAACCCTTCCCCAGTTCCCACCTACCCTCCCCCTATCTCCTGGTCAGTTTAGTGATTGACTTTGATGTGATCTTATAAGTACATCATGCTCATTAGGGTGTCACCCCCTCCTCCCGTTACCTTCCATTAAGTCAAATTTTTTGTTCACCTAAGAATTCTCCTTCACCTAGAGTCCCTCTGATGTCCCATTTTCTCCCTAGCTTCCACATATTAGGGAGAGCATTTGATTTTTAACTTTTAGTGACTGACTTATCTCACTTAACATAATGTTTTCCAGTTCCCTCCATTTCCTTGCAAATAACATGATTTTGTTCTTCTTTATGGCTGAGTAAAATTCCATTGTGTACATATCCCATAGTTTTGTAATCTGACATTCATCTGTTGTTGGACATCTTGGCTGGTTCCATAGTTTGGCAATTGTAAACTGTGCAGCTATAAACATAGATACACATGCGTTGGTCTGATAGTTTGGTTTCCTTTCTTTTGGGTAGATACCCAGTAGAGGTATCGCTGGATCATATGGTAGGATCATTCCCATTCGTCTGAGGATCCTCCATACTGTTTTCCAAA
>PVLC010016225.1:0-35840 GCA_004027655.1 Graphiurus murinus
GAAGGAGAGGGAGAAGGAGAGGGAGAAGGAGAAGGAGGAGGAGGACTGGAATTGCAGGCATGCACCACCACACCTGGCTGAGTAGAATCTACTCTAATCAGGCTAATCAAGAATGAGTGATTGCAAGCTACTTCGAGCCTACTGGATCACTGGACGCACTCAACAAACAGGTTAAGGAGGAAGAGGAGGAGGAGGAGGAGGAGGAGGAGGAGGAGGAGGAGGAGGAGGAAGAGGAGGAGGAGGAAGAGAGATAGAGAGCAAAAAATGCTTGGTTTTCCCCACAGTACTCCTCCTGGAAACTGGCCATGGCACTCCATGGCCTCAAGGATAAAATCATATTACATCCTTCTCCTGCACACGGGGCTCGGGGTCTAGCCCAAACTTACCTCTCCACCCCTGCATGCTGCTCGCGCCACTCTGCCAACCTCCCGGGCCCTCCCCTCCCTGGCCTCAACTCACTTGAGTTCAGGTGCCAGCCTCACCCAGTGGCATCTCGCCCACCACACCCTCCTCCCATCCCTGAATTCTAGGACCACAGCTTCTGCGACGAGTGTGCCACTGAGCACATGCGGTCTTGACTCTGGTCTCCCTAATGGCAAAGATGATAACTGTATCCAAAATGGCCTTAGCAGGAACTCTGTACACAGAATATGGTCCCATTCCAGGGAAGGACTGGACCTCATGTTACTAGGCTTTGACTGCAAAGAATAGAATATGTATATTCCTGGGGATTGAACCCAGGGGCATTCTACCTCCGAGCTACACCCCCAGCCCTATTTTATTTCTGAGTTTGAAACGAGGTCTCATCACTAAGTTGCTGAGGTTGGCCTTGAACCTGTGATCTTTCTCTCTCAGCCTCCCAAGGACTGGAATTGCAGGCATGCACCACCACACCTGGCTGAGTAGAATCTACCCTAATCAGGCTAATCAGGAATGAGTGATTGCAGGCTACTTCGAGCTTACTGGATCACTGGAAGCACTCAGCAAACAGGTTGAGCCTTCTGAAACAACTCTCAGAGCTGCATAGAAAAGAAGAGCCATCAAAAGAGTTGCTGCCCCTCCTACAGGCTGGGGCCCCTGGAAGCAGAACCACAACCAGGAGATCATCACCTCCACACCGTGGAATGCACGCGCTGTCTGCACCTGCCACCTGACATGCTCCAAGATAGTGGTTGAACCTGGAACCAATACAAATGGCCCCACCAAAGGCGGAAGCTAACTCCTATCCACAACTTGATCTGCAAGGGAGTCTGGGAAATGTAGTTCTTGGTGGTCTAGCCTCTGTGAGAAGGAAAGACATTGGAGGAAGGATGGAATACCTTTTGAGAGTCAGCCCACCGTCTCTACCACAAATCTGTGGATATGGTACCTTGCCTCTGATCGGCTCTTCCTATTCATACAGAGTTAAATTATCCGTGGACCCCATATTTTAGAATTTATCCTGGTGACCTCCAGTCACCCCAACTCTGCGTAGTTAATAGTGTATCATCAGCAAGTAGACATTTCAGCACACCAAATCTGTATCTCTCCCACAGTCATGGGGAAAAAAAAATCATTACAGCCTTCCTATTTGTTGAAATTGTTTTATTGCAATGTTATTTAAAATGTAGAAACATAAAAACGGCTATAAAATCCTCATGGTTACAAAAGCGTTTTTAAAAAACCTATAAAATTAATTTGCAAATTAAACACAAGCAAAACTCTGAAACGAATGAGATTCAAACCAACATTTCTGTAGCATGATTAATGATGTTGTTTTGTTCAAAGCAAATCCCCAGCGTTGGACCTAATAGTAGGGAAATTCATTTGCACGTTCTGCCTCTCACGTGCTGGAGGCCCGATTCTTTTGATTCTGAGCAGGCTGGCCCATTGTCTCAGTCAATGTCAGGATCATTATCCTTATTTTTTTTCATTTTTAACAATGCGCTCATTTTTCACCACCGATTTTAATGGGCCAATCAATTTAATGGCGCACTCCAAAATAGAGTGCTGAAAAATTTAAAGTACCATTTAATGAAAACTTCTTCAGTGCATAATTACTAATACCCTTATTGTTAATGAACTGTGGAAGGCTGGTTTATACAAAGAGCCGGTTCCCGCAGCTCGGTACCACCACACAAGGATTCCAGCTGCCGCAATGCAGACTCTTTGGCGTTTCACGCGTCCGTACCACCATGTGCGGGTGACGACTCCTCCCCACTCCTCCCTCCATATGAAGGACTGGGAGACCTTTCTTCTTCTGGGTGTGTTTGAGCTTTCCTCGGCACCGACATGCTCATAAATATAAATGTAAACAGGAATGGTACTCGGTCAGGACAGTTCCTATGGAAGGAATTCCTCCCTGCAAATCAACAAGGAAAAAAACAAACAAAAAGCAAAAACGTGCAAAGACTATGAACAGATAATCCAAAAATGTGGAGGTAGAATGGCTAACAAGCGTGAGGATGGATACTCACGCCGATGCAATTAATTCAACGACCAATTAAAATAATTATGAGACATCGCTTTGTATCCATAAAATTAGCAAAATTAAGAAGTCAGATGGTGCCAATGTCTTGTCATAATGGACAAGCGTCTGGGGGGATGAACCTTTGTGTACTGATTATAAGCGAGAAGACTGGGTACAACTGGGCGGAAAGCAACCTAACACGACTAAACGAAATTAGGTATGCCTGTACCCCCGGTCCAGAAACCCCACTCCTGGATACACGTCTAAGAAGAGTTCACATCCAGAATATGTGAAGGGATTGTTGTTGTTGTTGTTGCTTTTGTTGGGATTTTGTGGTAAATGAGGTGTCCATCGTTAGGGGAATAGATGAGAACAACAACAACAACAAAAAATGGTGCCAGCCTATTATGGAACCCAAGGAGCAAATGGAAGAAATGGTCTAGAGGTTTGTGTGACAACACTGACAAATTCTTCAAAAGCATTTTGTTGACTACAAAATTTGGAATGTGGTCTCTCTTTGAATGCCACGTTAAAAATGAAAACACATTTGTATACAAGTGTCGTGCATTTCCCAAAGATGTGTAGCAATTTCAAAACATCTACCAAGTAAATCCAAAAGGACACCTCTAGAGAAACAAGATAGGGGAGTAGCTTAAAGAACAGAAAAAAAAAAAAAACATAAAATACAAAGATGAATGAGATGAAATAAAACAAAAAGGGCTCTACCTGAACTTACAATAATAACCAGAGGCACATGATGAACTCCACTCTCTCAAAAAAACAACAAAGAAAACTAAGTGTGCCATATTTTGAAAGTAGAATTGACCATGCATGGTGGCACCCACTTATAATCCCAGTACTAGGGAGGCTGAGTCAGGAGGATCACAGGTTCGAGGCCAGCCTCAGCTACTTAGTGAGGTCCTCTGCAACTTAGTGAGACCTTGTTTCAAAATAAAGAATAAAAAGTAGGGCTGAGGGTGTAGCTCAGAGGTAGAATGCCCCAGGTATTAAAAACAAATCTTAGCTGGGCATGGTGGCATATGCTTGTAATCCCAGTACTTGGGAGGCTGAGACCAAGAGGATCTCAGGTTTGTGGCCAGCCTTAACGACTTAGTGAGGCCCTCTGCAACTTAGTGAGACCTTGCTTCAAACTAAGAATAAAAAAATAGGGCTGGAGGTATAGCTCAGAGGTAGAATGCCCCTAGGTAAAATCCCCAGTACAAAAAAAAAAAAAAAAAAAATAGATAACTAAGAAAGACAGGGCTCAGAACCAGGTGTGGTGGCACACACTTGTAATCCCAGCATTTGGGAGGCTGAGAACGGAGGATCCAGGTTCTCGGCCAGCCTCAGCTGCCTAGTGAGGCACTCCGCAACTTAGTGAGACTCCGTTTCAAAATAAAGAATAAAAAATAGGGCTGGGGGTACAGCTCGGAGGTAGAATGCCCCTGAGTTCAATCCCCAGAACCGCAAAAAAAAAAGAAAGAAAGAAAGAAAGAAAGAGCTCAGGCCAAGTTAGTGATGTTATGCTAGAGTAGGAGAATCCCAAGTAAATCATGCGAATATAGCAGGAAAGCCAGCTGTGCTGTGTTGCCAAACAAACAAACAAAAAACACCCCCGAGCAAGATGGGCATTCCTGAATGAATATCCCAATTTCCTTACCCCGCACAGGGACAGTCTCTCCAGGGTTCCCAGAAAATCGAGTCCGCTGGCCCACAAAGGGGATTTGCCCATGAACTCACCCTGGACCCCTTCCCTTCTCTGTTTCACTTCCCCAAAATCCTCTGCACCTCTGGGGATCTGTTATTGCAGGGACCCCAAACTAGAAGAAAGAAAAATGATATTTTCTATGGAAGTTATAAGGTCATATAAAATCTGACCCATATTCATTTTGTAACAGCAGCTTGGGAATCCAATTTGTAACTTTTTGGTACACCTGTCTGTGTTCCCCTGCTACTGGAAATGTAGTTTTCCTATTTCTCCTTTGTTCTAAAGAAAAAATTTGCCCAGGGGGGAGACTAGCCAAACAGATTCGATTGTGAGGTCTCACCCGGGCCATAGGGGATAACAGAGCCGGCTACAGAGTAGGAGGATAAAAAGGAGCCGGGACTGCCGGAGCAGTGTGCTTGCCCGTTGTAGGGTGTGTGCACACTTCTGCGCAGAAGTACCTTGCTGAGTTACTTTTGAGTCCGTGAGTACTTTTTTTTTTTTTTTTTTGCGGTACTGGGGGTCGAACTCAGGGGCATTCTACCTCCGAGCTATACCCTCAGCCCTATTTTTTCTTCTTTATTTTGAAACAGGGTCTCACTAAGTTGCAGAGGGCCTCACTAGGTAGCTGAGGTTGGCCTCGAACCCAGATCCTCCGGTCTCAGCCTCCCAAATGCTGGGATTACAAGCATGCGCCACCACGCCCGACTCCATGAGTACCTAATACTCCCCTAAAATCTGTTTCTAACCAAACTAAGTCCTCCTAATGCTCTCCAGAAGTGTTTTTGTTTTGTTTTTCTTGCGGTACTGGGGATTGAACTCAAGGGCATTCTACCTCCAAGCTAGCTACACCCCCAGACCTTTTTTTTTTTTTTTTTTTTGCAGTACTGGGGATTGAACTCAGGGGCATTCTATCTCCAAGCTATATCCCCCAGCCCTATTTTTTTTTTATTATTCTTTATTTGGAAACAGGGTCTCACTAAGTTGCGGAGTGCCTCACTAGGTAGCTGAGGCTGGCCGAGAACCCGGATCCTCCAGTCTCAGCCTCCCAAGTACTGGGATTACAAGCCTGAGCCACCACGCCCGGCCAGAAGTGTTATTTTGATCCAGTTGCTGGGAGCCACGCTCAGGGTGGGCAAAGCCGACGTCTTCCCTCAGGGGGGAATCCCGCCACAGACGGGGGATTGGCTGCAAAACTGCAAGGCTGTATCTCCAGGTCATATCATCTCACGATCCTGCTGGCTGTGGCGCTGACAGATCAGAACAGTCCCTAAATTTAATACCCGGCTGACTACAAACAACAACAACCAAAAAAAAAAAAAAAAAAAAAACCGACCTCGCTAGACACTCCACTCCTGAGAAAATAAATAAAACCTGTGTCTCCCGTGGCGCGCTCGGAACATGCTTTATTTCCACACATTGACTCTGCCCCTTCGCAGGGCGAACCCATGAATCCTCAGTCTTTATCTCGACACTATATTAAATGGGAATTAAACTGAGTGATCGCTGCAAGCTGAGAGGCAGCAAGCCGCTGGCAGTGCCGGACAGAGCTGCTTAACGGGAGGAAGGCAGCACTCCCTGGGGCCCTGGGGCAGTGCTGCTGGCCCTGGGTGCAAATCCTGTTCTGTACCTGATTACCTCAGTTTCCCCCCCTTCCCTGGGAAATCCAATCCCACGTGGAGAGGGCCTTCTTGCTGCAGCTTCTGGAGGCAGAAACCAGAAGGGAAGTTCATCCCTCTGTCGAGACGCCACTCCCAGATAAGTAACCCACTTCCATGATGACAGCATTAGGGACCGATTCGTCTCCTAAAGCTCCCGCCTCTCGACACTGAAGTTTCCAACACACGAACTTTGGGGCACGCGCTCAAACCAAAGCAGCTGTGCGCCTAGAGGCTTACGTCCCCAGAAAGAGGCGAGAAGGAGCTCGGAAGAGAACCCGGAGTCGCCCAGGTTGTAACCACCAGACGGAGTGGCGTTGGAACCGAGATGACCAGGCAGACGCATAAAGGCAGAAGCAGAATGGTGGTTGCTGCAGAGAGGGCGAGGGGGAGGGCGCTGCTTAGGACACAGACTTTCTGTCTGGGGAGAAGAAAGAATTCTCAAGATGGATGGTAGAGATGGTCGCACAACAGTGTGAATGTATTTAATGCCACCGAACTACACCCTGGAAAGCGATTCAAAAGGCAAATATTATGTTATATATATGTATAACTGACCCATAAGCTGATGCTTAAGCAGCACGCCTGGCCAGTGGCTGGGTAAATACACACACACACACACACACACACACACACACACATAACTTTTTTTACCACAATAAAATTTTTTGTGGTACTGGGTATGGAACCCAGGGGCATTCTACCTCTGAGCTACACCCCCAGCCCTATTTTTTTTACTCTTTATTTTGAAACAGGGTCTCACTAAGTTGCAGAGGGCCTCACTAAGTAGCTGAGGCTGGCCGAGAACCTGGATCCTCCTCTCTCAGCCTCCCAAGAACTGGGATTACAAGCATGCGCCACCCATCGGTATTGACCGAGTTACCTTGAATTGGTGAGATTTTTTTTTTTCTCACTATCAAGTAGAAACAGGACCATGTGCAATAATTGGAGTTCAGTTACAGAAAAATAAAGTCGTGTGAACAGCTGAGTTCTGTGACTGTGTAATCCCTCTCTCTCTCCCTCCACCCCCCCCCTCATTTTTGTAAAAGTGTAGGTAGTTCATGCCCAGCAGGAAAGGGAAGAAGTGTGCAAAGCAAAGCTGGAGAGAGATTAGCAGCCCCATAACAAAAGCCTCCTGAGATGTGTGCAGGGCTTCAAGCAGATGAGGGTGGCATTGCCGGGATTTAAATAGCAGAGCGATGCGGTCAGCTTGGTATTCCAGAAAGATCCTTTGGCTGCAGTGAGGAGGGTGGGCGTGGCTGGGGAGAAGAGGAAAATAGGGGCAGAGAGAAAAGCTGGGAAAGCATTCCAAGTCGGTGGTGACCAAGGATTGCAGACGTGGAAATGAGATTGGAGAATGGGTTGCAGAGATGTTTAAGTGGCACGCCTGGCCAGTGGCTTGGGTAAAGCAGGGTGGGGGACAGGGAAAGAGGCATGGAGGTGGGACCCAGGTCCTGCTCAGACACCTGATCAGCAGGAGAGAAGGAGAAACGCAAGCTTGGTTGGGGACAAAGGACAGCTCCGTGCCCACTGGCCGCCAGAAGCTTATAAAATTAATTAGCAAAATGTTTGTGAAGGAGTTGGCCCTTGCAACCATGAAACCACGACCATTGGGCCTGCAGGAGACTTCGGAGAGCTCCTAGGCTCATATCTTCCCGTCCTCTGAGCCAGAGCTTGCAGGGGAGCGCTGGTCCCCACCCCGCAGGTGAAGAGGCTGCAGAGGTAGGAACAGAGCAGCGGTAGAGGGAAGATCAGAACCAGAGTTCTAGCAGGTTGATCCCGGCAGTGTTGTGCCGGGTGGACTGGTGGAAAGAGTGAGGATAGGGAGCCGAGAAACAAAGGAATGTCAGGGTTGGGTCAGAATGATTTTTTGCCTTTAAACCTCATCCAGGGGGAAGCTCACCAAGTGCTGTGTGGATGTATGTCCCTATCATGCTGAACAGCATTATGATGTATGATTGCAGTGCACCAATAAACGTGTATTTTAAAAATAAACAACAGCAACAGAGTGTCAGGCAAACCAAAAGAAGAGAGCCACTAGGAACAAAGTATCAGGCAAACCAAAAGAAGAGAAACCTAGGACAAACCTAGGACCTGACGCCCGCCTGTGTGTCCCTGGCTGCTCTCCCCTCCACTCTGGGACGCTGTTACCATCTTTACCTGGGAGACTGGCCGAGGAGGAGCCATGCCTGTATCTGCTCATTTGCTCAGGGACTGACTGAGCCGGGGTCTCAGTGTCTGGCACATAGTAGGTATGTCACACACATTGATTCTTGTGTCATGCACATCGGCCCCGTGACCCCCACTCACCTCCGCCTTCCAAAGATGCTCTTATTGAAACAGCATCTCAGATCATCACGGTTCCCCCCACCCTCGAGCCCACCCCGTCCAGCTCTGTTGCTCAGAACTCGGCCTAACTCCCCCACCTCCCTCCGTGGGGCTGGGTCCCTCCACAAAGCTTCTAAGCATGCACAGCCGAGGACGTCAGGCTGACTCTGCCTGCTCCTTCCTGGCCGACATGTAGACGCCTGTGAGGTCCTGCCTCCCAGCCCACTTTTAAAAGGTTGTGCTTGCTCAGATCTGTTGGGAAGACTCCTCTCGTGTTAATTATGCCCTACTAATTACACAGAAGGAATCACAGCATTATTGGAAGGGATGGGCAGCCAGGAAAGGAAGAAAGAGCTCGGCTTTGGCCTCACACGCACATCCAGCCTGGATTGTAGAGAAGATATTGACCTTTGCCCCCCCCCCCAATGTGGATGTTGCTTTTTTTTATAAAAGAGGAAATCTTTTTTTTTTTTTTTTAAGTACTGGGGAGTGAACCCAGGGGCATTCTACCTCCGAGCTACACCCCCAGCCCAATTTTTTATTCTTTATTTTGGAACAGGGTCTCACTAAGTTGCAGAGGGCTTCACTAAGTAGCTGAGGCTGGGAATTTTCCAGCCCCTGGTCTGGGGGGTCAGCTGGAGCCGCATGTGTGACAGGGCTGGGAGTGAGTGACATAAAAGAAGTGGTTATGTTTCCTCGTTCTAGGACCCCCCCTTAACTATGTGACACACCACTATTTAATCCTGGGCTTCCAAAGGAGCAACAGGAGGGAGGCTCACCCACCCAGCGCCCACTTCCTGTATCAGGAACACTGACATTTGAAAGTCGAGGGAATGTACTGTCTGTTCTGCAAGCATGAAAACACAGGGAAAATTAGAGAGGGCTTGGAGGCCCAGAGACCAGACGGACCTAACTAAGCGCCCACTCTGCCTGGCCCTCTTACTGCAGGAGCTCACCTCCGTCGGGAGCCAGCAGCCCCTGTACCTCCAGGAAACACCCAGACCCAAGCTCCAGGGATCTGTAGCAGTGTCTGAAGGGCCAGGCGTGGTTGTGGACCACCAACTGCCAAGGAGGAGCCCTCAGGTCACCCTGCAGCCTGCGGAAGGTGGTCACTCAGAGCTATCCAAGGACAGTCCCCCCAGGCCGCCTCCTGTGGCTTTGGCCCTGGACCCGATACTCCTCCAGGAGGGAGAATCTGCAAAAAACGATGGATAGCCCCAAAATATGTGGTATTTATTTACAAGGTAGTGCTAGTGAATAGCTCATTCATCCCGAGGGGAAAAAGAAAAAAATAGCCCAACCGAGCGGCTCCAGAGCTTTAGAAACAGTCTAGTGGAATCTTTTAATATGTTTAATAATATTTTTCATAATCTAAATAACACACATCCCTTACAGAAAAATCAAAACGAAGAAAAGTTCTTCTACAAAAACGCGCACGGGCATCTGCAAAGTCACGTGCACGAGGTTATTCACCGATATATATATATATATATATTTTTTTTTTTTTTTTTTTTTTTTTTGCGGTACTGGGGATTGAACTCAGGGACATTCTACCTCCGAGCTATACCCCCAGCCCTATTTTTTATTCTTTATTTGGAAACAGGGTCTCACTAAGTTGCAGAGTGCCTCACTAGGTAGCTGAGGCTGGCCGCGAACCCAGATCCTCCGGTCTCAGCCTCCCGAATGCTGGGATTACAAGCGTGCACCACCACGCCCGGCTCTGTTCACCGCAATATTGTTTGAGAGGTCAAATAAGTAGAAACTGCTCAAGTGTCCAGCGACGCAGAAAGGGCTGGGTAAATGGGGCAGACCCTTGCAAGGCAGAAAGAGGTTAATAGTAGTGTGGAATGGGAGAGGAAGACACGGAAGAAAAGGCACGGCATGACTCTATGAATGAAAAGATTGCTTTGCTTTTAAAGTCCCTGCGCATTTACAAACAGCAAAGCCTGCGGAAAGAAGCGCTACCTTCAAGGAGAGGGTTGAGAGAGGTCAGGGGTAGAAGAAGCCTTTGTTTTAGCTCATCTGCCTCTGAATCCTCTGAAATTATTGATGAATACATTTCACTTTTCCAACTTGGAATGAAGAAAGGGAGAAAAATCCACATTTGCAGCACAGAAATTAAAACCACACATTAAGACTAACTCCTGGAGATAACGCTAGCTGGCGTGTGCCTTCCTACATTTCATCATGCAAATAAGCTTCGTGTTTTAGCTCCCCCATGGCTTCAACTTGGTCTCTAAGTAGCATAATATATCACACAGCACATCTTTGGAAGTCGGTAGGTCGGTAAGTAAGCCTCCCGTAGATAAGGACCACCTTTGATTCACTTGTATGGGTGGATGGCTGTTTCTCTAACCAATTTACTAATGGTGGACTTTAGATTGTTTCTGTTTTGTTCTGCTTTTAAACCAAACAATACCAAGACGAATGTCTTTCTTGTGAGATTGTTAACATGGCATCGTGATTATTTTCATAGAACTAATTCCCAGAAGTAAAACTGTGGGGTGAAAGGGTACGCACATTTTAAGATTTACAATACGTATAGTCAAATTGTCCTCCAGAGAGAAGAAAAGGTCGACAGTTCCTCATCCACAAAAATTGAAAATGCTTTTCTAAATTTAGTATCTAAATTCGTGTGGTGGCAAACCCTGACCCTAACAGGAGGCTATTTCTAGTCTTTATCTCACTTAGTTTGGGTATTTGTCCATTTCTCTGCACACAAAAAAATGTATTTGATTATAAATATTACCTTCATGGCCGGGCCTGGCGATGTACGCCTGTAACCCCAGTACTTTTGAGGTTGAGACAGAAGGATTGCAGGTTGAAGGCCAGACTCAGCAATGTAGCAAAGTCCCTCAGCAACTTAGTGAGACCCTGTTTCAAAATAAAAAATAAAATAGGACTGGGGAGGTGGGGGTTGGCTCAGAGATAGAACACCCCCGGGTTCAATCCCCAGTAACCGCCCCCCACACACACACAATTGCCCTTAACCCTGCAAGCAGCATGAAATAATACAGCGTATACATCATATGGCTTGCCTAAAACCTGAAACAGTCCAAATTCCAACCTACTTCTGTTTACGCCCCCTCAGCAGCATGCGAGGGTGCCGTTTTCTCCACGTGCTCCCCTGCACTCAATTGTATGTCCGTTTCGTCTTTGCCAGTCTGATCTGTACCACTCCTGAGCGAGGTGAAGCGCTTTGCCCAGGTGGCCTGGCCGTTCCAATGAATGAGCCCACTGGCTCTGCCTGCAGCTCGGGACCCTGGGCTCCAGCGGCCGTCGGGGGACCACTGGCTTCTGGCCCTCTGCCACCTCTGTTCTGCAAGCCATTCCTCCCTCCCCCAGAGAGATCTCTTGCCCAAGCCCCTGCACCAGCTCTTCCTCCCCCTCTGCCCCTGGCCTCCGGTTCTCCTTTCAGCAGATGGATGCCAGTCTCCTCCAGTATCTGGACAAAGAGATGGCCTAGCAGCCATCTCTGGCCACACTGCTAGTGCACGACGTCTTCTGTTTCCAGAGGGCGGGGGATCCTAAGGGGGATGCTGGGTGGGTGACCTTGCTAGTGAACCTCCCCTCTGCCCACGCAGACAACCCACCCTCCGATCCGCTTACACACAGGGTGATTTTTTGCCACCCCCTTGTCTTTTCCATTTGTTAAAATGACCATGAAATTACAAATAAAACCATTCAGGGAGACCGATTCCTGCAGTCTAGTTGTCAGCAATACCACCAGGTATCATTTGGGTCAAAAAGGATGCAGCCAATCCAGAAAGGCTGACCCCCCCCCCCCCGTAGTCCTGGTGGGAGGTACCAAGGGGCCAGATGTGTGGCCAGGAATGGGACCAGGTACTGTGGATCGGCATGGCTGCCCCCAGGGTGTGCAGGCTGAAGCTGCGCCTGGCTCCCAGACACAGACTTTGAAGCAGAAGCCAGCCCCTGGCTGGTACTCGAAGAGCCCTCTTCCAGCCCCTGCATCCTCCTCAGCCAGGCCAGACATGCAGATCACAATGGGAGCCTGGGGGAGGGACGTCTGAATCCTGGTAAAGTGACTCCTAGAGACCCCGTAAGAACAGCTACAGCCAGCTGTCGACAGCGACAGTCACAAAGAGTCCAGAGCAGAACCTTGAGGAGGGCATCTGGGATCGTCCAGGTCCCTTGCACAAGCAGAGCTCCAGGGTCCAGATCCTGAGACTCAATCAGTTGGCTTTTGGGAAATGGGCCAATGGATCCACGGGCCACATTTCTTTTTTTTTTTTTTTTTTTTTTTGCAGTACTGGGGATGGAACCCAGGGGCATTCTACCTCCAAGCTACACTCCCAGCCCTATTTTTTATTCTTTATTTTCTTCTCACTAAGTTGCAGAGGGCCTAAGTAGCTGAGGCTAGTCGCAAACCCAGATCTTCCTGTCTCAGCATCCCAAATGCTGGGATTACAAGTGTGCGCCACCACGCCCAGCTTACATGGGCCACATCTCTACACACAGAAAATTCCAGCAGCTCTGGGCACGCCTATAATCCCAGTACTTGGGAGGCTGAGACAGGAGGATGGCAGGTTCAAGACCAGTCTCAGCAACTTAGCAAGACCCTGTTTCAAAATAAAATAAAATAGGGCTGGGGGATGTAGCTCAGAGGTAGAATGCCCCTGGGTTCAATCCCAGGGAAAGAAAGAAGGGAGGGCGGGAAAGAGGGAGAGAAAGAAGGAGGAAAGGAGGAAGGAAGAGAGGGAGAAAGGGAAAGAAGGAGAGGAAAGGGAAAGAGGGAGAGGGGGAAAGAAGGAAGGAAGGAAGAAGGAAGGAGGGAAGGAGGGAAGAAAGGAAAGAAGGAAGGAAGGAAGGAAGAAGGAAGGAAGGAAGCCCGTGACTCTTAATCTGGCTTGCTGATTGGCTTTGAGGATCATCTCCCGGGCTTTCGCCACTTACATCTTCTGGGTCTGACATTTCTCACCCGAATAGTGAAGATTTTTATTATCCAAGTCCAAAGAGATCCTGTGCAGCCAGCACACGTAGTGCTTGGTGCCTGGGGAGGCCTCGGCCAACCTAAGCCATTATTATTGTTGTTTTATTACTCTTCAGGGGGGTTATTAATAGTATCTCAGATGAAGAATGAGGAGGCCTTTGATCATGAGCCTGGACAGGTCATTAGAGAAAAGGTTACAAGGAAGGAGCCAAGTAAACCAGGGAGGTGTCACGATCTGACTGCCAGACCAGCGCGAATCCGGAGCCCGTTCTGGCTCATAGAACACCGTGAGAAGATGCAGAGAAAGAGGAGAAATCCCGAGACGGCAGAAGGAGCATGCCACCGCGGGGGTGGGTGCAGGGACACCCACGAGGGCCCCGGTGACCAGGGCCACAAGTCCGGGCTTGTGCGGCACTCCTGCCGCCCAGCTGCATTCCACACGCCGGCAGCGGAGAGCCGTCGGCGGCCCACTCGCCAGATCCAGGCAAGAGCTGCGGAACTGGACTTGCTGCTCGACAAAGTAAATAAATAAAGCTATAAAGCTGTGCCCACTCTTGACAAAACAAGTAAAAAAAAATATATATATATATATATATATGTGTGTGTGTATATATATATATATGTATATACATACATAGCCATGATGACTCTAAAGAGATTCTCCAAGTAACTCCAATTAACTGAGTTGAGGGAAAGAAGGAACTTCCTAGAGATAAAGGTCTAGATCGCCAAAGAGTTACAAAGGACTCTTTAGGAACCTAATTAGGGATATTAAGTGCAAGCTGGAATTCAAAGTAAAATGGCAAAAAGAACACAAAACTTAGCTGAGCGTGGTGGCGCACGCTTGTCATCCCAGCATTTGGGAGGCTGAGACTGGAGGATCTGGGTTTGAGGCCAGCCTCAGCTACTTAGTGAGGCCCTCCGCAACTTAGTGAGACCCTGTTTCAAAATAAAGAATAAAAAATAGGGCTGGGGATGTAGCTCGGAGATAGAATACCCCTGAGTTCAGCTCCTAGAACCAAAATAAAACAAAACAAAAAAACCCACAAAACTTAACTATTCATTCAATCTCTCTCTGTCTCTCTGTCTCTCTCTCTCCTCCTCCTCCCTCCCTCCTTCCATCCCTCTCTCTCCCTCCCTCTCTTTCTCTCCCTCCCTCTCTCTTTCCCTCCTTCCTTCTTCTCTCCTCTCCTCTCCTCTCTTCTCCCCTTCTTTCTTTCTCTCTCTCTCTCTCTCTCTCTCTCTCTCTCTCTCTCTCTCTCTCTCTCTCTCTCTCTCCCCATAAATATTAGAGAAGCAGGGGACGCAGAGTGACTGTTTGCTGAACATTAAGCCCATCTGACTGACTCCTCTACATATGAACATAATGTACAGAGGGAGAGGGAACCGCCGCACCAGGACCGTCAGCAGCGGGATTCCGCGCGTGGGAGGACAGGTCCTTTTATTTGGGCTTGGGTTTTTAGAGGAGGTGCTCAGTCTCAACGTCCTACCTCTCGGGGCTCCTTGAGCTTTGCAGAAGCGTGCCCGCCTTGTCCCCAGCCACTTTCCAGAAGGTGCCTCTGAGGAGACAGGGTTCCGCTGCAGCCTCCCCTGTCAGAGGTCACTGGCACCTGCTAAATAGCAGCCTCCTGCCCTGCTTCTCTCCATACCCAAGACTTGAGAAGAAAAAAATAAAATAAAATTCTAGAAAGGACAGACCAAATTGTTGGCTGTGGTCATCTGGATGGCGAGGTCAAAGGTGATGGGTAGCCTTTTCCTGTATACAATCTGAATGTATTACCAATAATGTCTTGGTTGTATAACCTTACAAAATTAAACTCGTTTTCCTTTTTTTTTTTTTTTTTAAAGAAATAAAATAAGGTAAAACTTTATTGCTTCTCTCCGCCCTCAGGACAAAATGCAAATTGCACAAGCTCACAAGGTCCCACAGGATCTTATCCCTTGAGTGATATTTTAAATATTGGGTTGGAGGATAAGAAACTGCCGTGTTTCTTCGTCGAAATGATGTTATTGGTAACTTTTGGGGTTGAAACTACCCAGGTGTTCATCCTGGGTGGTTGCTGTTCCTTTGTTTTGCAAAACCCATCTTCTCTCCTCCCCTCCATCTCTCCATCCTATCTCTTCTTTCTTTCGTTCTTTCTTACTTCCTTTCTTTCTTTTTTTTTTCTACCTCCAAGATACTCCTCCTCCCACACCCTATCTTATTCTTTATTTTGAAACAGGGTCTTGTTAAGTTGCTGAGACTGACCTCAAACCTATGAGATCTTCCTGCCTCGGCCTCCCAAGTCCTGGGATTGCAGGCCTGTGCCACCACGCCCTGCACCCATCTCTCCTCCACCTTCTACTCCCCTCCCCGGTTGAGTCTTCAAGTCTTCCGCTCGACACTGGACTTTCCAATGCCCTGTCTATTCACTCACTTATTCACTCAACAAACAATTACTAAGCACCAACCACAACCCAACATCTACTTTGGCAGCCAGACACAGCAATGAAAAACACAACAGCATCTGACCCCTAGATGTTCCCAGGTGTCCTTTGTCCGAGTTCCTCTTTCTCATCTCCTCTACTCAAATGTGGACTCCTAACACACGTCTTACCCACCACTAAACCGTCACGGCTCGACACGTAACATTCACACACTACTTAATAAAAAAAATAAGTGAGTGCCTGAAATCCAGCAAAATACCATATAATTTATTTGTCTTCTGCACCACTTTTTTTTTTTTTTTTTTAAAGGTTCTTACTCTCCCAATGCATCTCTGACAAAAGGAAACAGCTGATAGAAGACGCCCTCCTTTGTTCTGAATTTCCTGGCCAGGTTGCTAAGTCCGGTTTGCTGGGACCGCCCCTGGAGCACTTGCTGGGTGACGTTAGGGAAGGGAGGAGGAGCCCGCCTGGTGCTCACCAGAGTCACAGGAAGCCAACCCCAAGCTCCAGCGGCGGGGAGGAAGGGGAGGATGGTGCCCAGCCTTGGGACCTGCCCAGCCAAAGTAGCCTGTGTGTGTTCAGACTGCAGGATTCCGGAGAAATGGGGGACTGAGACACCCCCCAGGCCACAGCGCCTGCTTGCCGAGTCGCAGAGCTGAGACTCGCCCTGGTTGGCTGCCCTGGAGTCTTTGCTTTTTCCTGGAGAGACAGAGCTGGGAGGGGCTAAAACCCATGACTCCTGGCTTCCACTCAAGAACAACGACTCCAGGTGATGAATCCACCCACAACTATTTACTGAGCACCCATAATGTCCCCAGCACCTGCTGAGGTAGGCGGGAGTGGGGGAGGCAAGGTCCCACCCTTGAAAATCCCCAGAATGCAAGCCAGATGATTTGTGGTGTCCATAAAGGCACACAATGCACCTGGTGAGTCAGAGCTGCAGCCCCGGAGGCCTTCACGGGGGAAGTGGCCTTTCACCCTGTCCTTCCGGGAGCAGGCTCTGAGCCCCACCCTCTCCAGGCCCAAGCTACTTCTTGTCTCAAGCATGGAGGAGTCCTGAGAACCAACGCAAGAGAGGGGAAGGGGAGACACTGACCAAGCAGCTACCGTGCTCCAGGCGTCGGGCCGAGCCCTGCACACTCTGTGTGCTTTGATTAGTGGAAGAGTTCTCTACAAGTGTGAGACTAAGGCTTCAGAGGGTTGAGGACTGAGTCCTCTGCTGCACACCCCACACGCTGCCTGGATTTTGAGGGGGGAGAGGGGTATGGGTACTAGGAATGGAACCCAGGGCATTCTACTTCTGAGCCACTCTCCCTGCCCTTTTTTTTTTTTTTTTTTTTTTTTTTTGCGGTACTGGGGATTGAACTCCGGGGCATTCTACCTCCGAGCTATACCCCCAGCCCTATTTTTTATTCTTTATTTTGAAACAGGGTCTCACTAAGTTGTGGAGTGCCTCACTAAGTAGCTGAGGCTGGCTGCAAACCTGGATCCTCCTGTCTCAGCCTCCCAAATGCTGGGATTACAAGCATGGACCACCACGCCCAGCTTCCCAGCCCTTTTAATTTATTTAGCTAGTTACTTATTTATTTTTAAATTATGAAACAGGGTCTTGCTAAGTTACCGATCGTCTTGCTAAGTTGCTGGGTCTGGCCTCAAACCTGCGATCCTCGTGTCTCAGCCTCCCAAGGACTGGGATAACAGGCGTGAGCCACCACACCGGCTGCCTGGATTCTTTATGCTGCTTACATATTATCGTTAGGATCCCAAACCATGCTTTCCAAAGCAGGTGGCCCGTGGCTCCTCATTTGTCCATGTCAGACAGCACGAATGTTCCAGAACACTTCCATCTCCGCAGGCCGATCGAGTTTACAGCGCTGAACTACACCAGGAGAGCCGGATCCAGCACCTGCACCCCTCCTCCAGCTCCTCCCTCCCGGCTTCCTTACGTGGTCAGGCAGTAGGAGACACCCACACTAGGTGTTCAGTAAATATCTGCTGGATGCATGGGGGAAAGTGCGGCCTGCACACAAGAGGCTGCAGGGTGGAAGTGGGCCTCATTTATTCGGGAAACGCTCCCCAGCCGAGTGAGAGCTTGCGCACCCCAAAAGGCCCTTCCTTTGTCCCCCGTCCCCACCCATGACAACACAGAAATGAATGGTGATCCCGTTTATGATAGCCATAAAAGTCCATGCCTACCCATTACCCCCGCAAATGACTCATGTGTGCGTGTACTGGCTGTAAGACATTTCAACCTGACCAGAACAGTGGTTAGCTTTGACCGGGGAAAGAATGTCTCCTTAGAGGGAAAGGTTTGAGTCCTACGCAGGCTGGAACTTTAGAGCTAGGGCCCTGCGGATCCGGTAACCCAGGTCCTTTATGGTGCAGGTGGGGAAACTGAGGCGGGTACTGGTAACTGACGCCCTGGTCACATTGCCAAGTGGAAGCAGTGTTGTTCTCCTGCCCACTGGCCGCCTAGCATTGAGGCCAGAAGGGAACGCACGGACCTCAGAGCAGGAAGATGGTGGCCGGCTAAAGAGCCAAGGTCAACATCCAGTTAATGAAGAAACCAGATGCAAAATAAAGCAGTATGTTAGGAACAAACCCAGTGCAATAGGATCTTCCCTTTAAGAAGGGAAAGATGCTGGTGAGGCGTGGTGGCGCACACTTGTAATCCTCGTACTTGGGAGGCTGAGACGGGAGGATCCGGGTTCGCGGCCAGCCTCAGCTACTTGGTGAGGTCCTCCAAAACTTAGTGAGACCCTGTTTCAAAATAAAGAATAAAAAAAATAGGGCTAGGGATGTAGCTCGGAGGTAGAATGCCCCTGGGTTAAGTTCCCAGTACCACACACACAAAAAAGGGAAAGATGCTAGCCGGGCATGGTGGTGGCACACACATGTAATCCCAGTACTTACTTGAGAGACTAAGACAGGAGGATTGCCGGTTCGAGGGCAGTCTCAGCACGTAGTGAGACTTCCATAAATCTAAAAAGGCCCTGTTTCAAAACATAAAATAAATACATAAATAAATAAGGGCTGGGGGTATAGTTTGGAGGTAGAATGCCCCTAGGTTCAATCTCCGATACCAAAAAGAAAGAAAGAAAAGAAAAACAAATCCATCTAGGACCACCAGACACCAGATCACATACCATATCTTGATATGAATTAGAAAGCCAGAGTGCCCTCTGTGTGAACTGATTAGAAAAAGACCCCTTTCTCTGGACTAAGCTAGGAGAGGTGGACTGAGTTTCAACCTGCCACGTATGCTTCCTGCTGTGTGACCAGGCAGTAGTTCCAAGTCCTATCAACCTCATGACCCTGTGGAACAGGAAAACAAGCTATGGAATCATGTGTAAAGCAGGATGCCTGAAATTAATTTAAGCACACTTTTTTGGGGGGGAGAGGGCGGGTAATGGGGATTGAATTCTGGGGCATTCTATCTCCGAGCTACATCCCCAGCCCTTTTTTTCTTTTGATTTTGAAACAGATCTCGCTAAGTTGCCGAGGCTGGTCCTGAAGCTGCATCCTCCTGTCTCAGCCTCCCAAGTACTGGGGCTAGAGGTGTGCACCACCATGCCCGGCTTAAACACACATTTGTTATACTTTCTCTAAAGACATAAATAGATAGCATGCGTGTTAATGAGGTTTTATTTTTGTTGTTGTTGTTGTTTTAGGATCAGAGGGCTGCTCCTTCCCTGTATATAGTAGCTGTCACCTCCGAAGAGGACAGAGACAGGACTGTTGGTCAAAGTGCCCTTTATCTTTATTAGAAGTACTCTTTTGTAGCTGGGCATGATGGCACACGCCTGTAATCCCAGTACTCGGGAGGTTGAGACAGGAGGATCGAAGATCAGCGGCCAGCCTCAGCAACTTAGTGAGACGCTGTTTCAAAATAAAAAGCAAAATAGGGTTGAGGGGTGTAGCTCAAGGGTAGAATGCCCTTGGGTCAATCCCCAGTACCAAGGAAGGAAGGAAGGAAGGAAGGGAGGGAGGGGAGGGAGGGACTTTTATCACTGGAAAAGACACAGCCGGAGCCAGGCATGGTGGTGCACACTTGTAATCCCAGCATTCGGGAGGCTGAGACCGGAGGATCCAGGTTCACGGCCAGCCTCAGCTACTTAGTGAGGCACTCCGCAACTTAGTGAGACCCTGTTTCAAAATAAAGAATAAAAAATAGGGCTGGGGGTATAGCTCGGAGGTAGAATGCCCCTGAGTTCAATCCCCAGTAGCGAAAAAAAAAAAAAAAAAAAAAAGAAGAAGAAAGAAAGAAAGAAAGAAAGAAAAGACACAGCCATAAGAAGGATCCCAAGGAATTCTCAGAGAGCAGGGACCTCAGCTCAGGAGAGAGCAAGGTCCTTGGCTTATGTGACAGAAAAGAATTTCAGCAGGTGCCAGTCAGAGGTGGAGAGAGAAGTTTGTTCACAAAGCAAGGACTCGGCGTTAGGGAAACGTGGACCATCTCCGGCCCAGGGATGCGTCTTGGAGCCCCTGGCTCTTCTTTTAAAGTTGTAAGAGGATGTGAGGGTGACATCATTCTGGTGGCCACAGGATGGAACCACGGTGACCTGGTCATTTTCCGGATCCTTGACATCGTCTCCTTGTCTGATCAAAGGTAATGCTGGGAAGTCCCCTGAATGATAGGTTTCTTGAGAGAGCGGATCTCTCCTGCTTAAACTAGTTACTGGGGGAGTCAGTTAATTAACAGTGAACAATAAGCAAGCACATTTTTAGTGAACTTTAAGATTTACAGATTTCCCGGGGATTTGGGAGTAATCAGAGCCCGGGAGAGAGACTGGCTTTAAGGAGTGACAGGTTGAAAAAGTATGTGGAGCTTATGCATTAAAGTTTTATTTTCTTTTCCTTTATGTCTCTTCTATTTCCTTTTTTTTTTTTTTTTTAAGTACTCTAGTGTGAGTCAGAGGTATTACTTCCAAGCTACCCCATTGCCCTATTTTTACTTTTTTATTTGGAAACAGGGTCTTGCTAGGTTACTTAGAGCCTCACTAAGTTGCTGAGGCTAGCCTCAAACCTGCAATCCTCCTGTCCCAGCCTCCCAAGGTTTTCACAAGGAGAATACATTTATCTATAATTGTTCCCCCCGGTGGTGCTGGGGATTGAACCCAGGGGCATTCTATTTCCAAGCTATATCCCCAGCCCTGTTTTGTTTTGTTGAACCAGGATCTCACTAGTTTGCTGAGAGTCTCACTACATTGCTGAGGTTGTCCTCCAACCTGCAATCCTCCTGTCTCAGCCTCCCAAGTACTGGGATTGCAGGCATGTGCCACCACGCCTGGCTCATTTCTCCATAATTTATATAATTGCAATTAAATTATAAACTGACAACTAAAACGTGGGAAGGTGGGCCCTTGAGGCAGGAGGAGAAATTTTGGACAGCTTAGGTGTCCCTGTCACCACGTGCACGGTGGAAGCAGGAGAGGTAAAGGTGCCTCCCTGTGCATGAGCCCAAAACTTGCCCCCGCTCATCCCAACCTCAATTCTGAGCTGAAGGAGGGAAGAACGGGACAGAGAGCTTGAAATGCATGAAATAACTTTTAAAAATCAGAAAAAGCCGGGCATGGTGGTGCACACTTGTAATCCCAGCATTTGGGAGGCTGAGACCGGAGGATCCGGGTTCGAGGCCAGCCTCAGCTACCTAGTGAGGCACTCCGCAACTTAGTGAGGCCTTGTTTCAAAATAAAGAATAAAAAATAGGGTTGGGGGTATAGCTCGGAGGTAGAATGCCCCTGGGTTCAATCCCCAGTACCGCAAAAAAAAAAAAAAAAAAAAAGGCCTGGTGAGTGTCTCTTTCCTAGGTGTACCTTCGGGCAATCCTGTGACTTCAACCCCAGAATCAACCCCTGGCCCTCAAGGCTGGAGTAAAACTGAGTAGACAGAAGGAAGGGGATGGATCTTCCCATCCTCACTGGCCCAGAGACAGGGTGTCCCAGGACAAGGAGCCCCTCTGGGCCCCTCTCAGAGCAGTAGGAAGACTGACACACCAGCTGAGCAAGATCAAAGGAGCCTCCAAAGGCTGGGGGGGGGGGGTTGTCACAGTGAAAAGAAGGTGAGAGAAGTTGACTGGTCTTGCGATTGTTTTCTAATGGTTTGATTTCACGCTCTTCTTGTTCCCTAAGTACCATTCATCTTCCTCCACATGTCTAGGAGGAGTTTCATAAGGCTTGGCAGCTCAATTTCCTCCAGGCCGACTGGACGAGACCAGAGGTCCCCAGGTCACTTATCTGGGGGAGGCACACTGGAGCCATTAGGACCTGGGCCACTGCGTGGTCTCAGCATCCTTCTCTTTGCAAGAGCTCCGGCCCCAGGAAAGTGGATTTCTATCTCCAAGCACTTGCCGCTCTGGCCACCTCAATATGCTTGTATTGATTGTTCTGGCTTGGGGTACTGTTTAATTATCTCTCTCGGAACAATTGACTGCTCAGTCAAGAGGACTTCCCTGAAATGACAATGAGGTTGGCCTTGAACGTGCAACTGAGAAGAACAATAAATAGTCCCACGCCGACCTCCCCATCTCCTGCACAGCACAGCGCGCTTCCTCCGCTTTGCCCGGACCACCCACCACCCAGCAAGTGGGACACAATCTGCTGCCCAGGTGGCATTCCAAGCCGCACGCTCTCTCCCAGGGACCAGTCCCCAGCGGCACTTCCCAAAGCCAACGCCACACCATCTGGCTCCCATAACAGGAGCGTCATTTCTCTCCCGGTGACTGAGAGAGGAGGAGAAATGGGGTCTGAAAGGACGGCACGCAGAGAGATGGAAGTTTATAAGGCTCTGTCAGAGCTGGGCGTGATGGCGCACGCTTGTAATCCCAGCATTCAGGAGGCTGAGACCAGAGGATCCGGGTTCGCGGCCAGCCTCAGCTACCTAGTGAGGCCCTCCGCAACTTAGTGAGACCCTGTTTCAAAATAAAGAATAAAAAATAGGGCTGGGGGTATAGCTCGGAGGTAGAATGCCCCTGAGTTCAATCCACAGTACCGCAAATAAATAAATAAATAAAAATTAAAAAAATAAAAATAAAAGGCTCTGTCAGCGTCTAAGAGCCGCGGCCCTGGAAGGAGGAGAGGCTGGTCCCGAGTCCATCCTCCGTGAGGTCCCCAGCACAATCCTGCCATCAGGAAACCTCGCCCTGGAGCCACAGACTGGCCAGCCTCAGCTCCTCTCCCAGGCTTGCCCCGCACGGCCCTGACCCTTGTCTGTGTCCAAGTCCCAGCTGCTTCCGGGACCATGGCTACCCTAGAAAGTTCTCCCACAAGTAGACCTGAGTCAAGGATTCAAGAGGAAATTGTTTGGGAAGCAATCTCCAGAAACACTGCCAGGGAAGTGAGCCGGGGGAAAGGACATTATTGGGGGGCAAAGGAGCCCCGATCCCTTTGGGGAATCTCAGAACTCATTTCCAGGTCCTTGGGCTTGGATGGCAAAGCAGTTGGGACGCTTCTCTTCCAACGGCCACCCACCATTGTCTGAGGGCTGGGGAGCTACCTCTCTGGCCCTCCCAGCCTGCCCAGTGCTTTGGAAAGAAGCCCCAGGCTGAGAGTTGAATGTGTGTGCAGTTGCAGCTGCACCAGGCTCCAGAGGGTGGGCCCATGCGCAGTGGTGGTGCCCCACAGAATCCACTACAACCCTTCCTCCCCCTGCTGCCTGCCAAACTCTTGTTTATCTTGCAAAATCCTAGTGAAATGTGACCTCCTCTGAGAGGGTACCTCCTTCGACACTCCTTCCACACAAGGAAGAAGGAACAGCTTCCCCCTTCCAGCTGGGCTAGTACCATGCATACCTTTCCATTAAGCCGGTAGCCATGTTGTATTCTGTTGTGTCTGACTTTCCTTCTTCCCAAACCGCACAGTTTGGGGGTGGAGATCAAGTCTGAGCCATGTCGGCATCTCAGCACATTCACTGGTTCCTTTAATTTGTATTTACTAGCAACTATTCTGTCAACTATGTTTTGTCTGTCCGGCACTCTGTGGCCTTCCTTTAGGGAATTGTACCTATCCTACTCCAAACCCCTGCTCGAGGAGAGGGATCACAGTTCCCTTGGTTACAGGGTCAGTGACCCCATGAGGGAGGTACTATTAATATTCCCATTTTAGCCCAGTGTAGTGGTGCAGGCCTGTGATCCCAGTATTGGGAGGCTGAGACAGGAAGATTGCAGGTTTGAGGATGGCTGTTCTGGTCAACATACTCCACAGCTGTAATCTAAAGACTTGACCACGTAACTTAGAGGAAGGAAGATTTATTAGCTCAGGTTTTCCTTGGAGATATGGAGGTTCAACCCACGTGAGGCTGGGGACCAGGGATCTCAGCGCATGGCGGGGGTGGAAAACAGAGAGAGGGAGAGGGCACGGGCTATGCTCCTCATATCATGGAGGCCAAAGGCAACTGAGGGCAGGGGGAAGAGGAACCATCTAGAACCCCAAGGCCGCACTCCAGGGACCAGCCTTCCCGCCACCGCCCAGAATTACAGCCTCGTGACTCAACTACGTCAGCTCCAAACATTAACAAGCGAGCTCTTTGGGGGAGATTTCATAGCTAACTATAACCACAGGCTCAGCAAGGTAGCAAGACTCTCAGCAACCTAGCAAGACCCTGTTGCAAAACAAAACAAGCAAAATAATAATAATAATAATGAGGAGGAGAAGGAGGAGGAGGAGGAGGAAAAGGAGAAGGTCTGGGGTGTAGTTCAGAGGTAGAATGCCCTGGGTTCAATTCCCAGTAACACACACACACACACACACATACACACACACACACATACACACACACACACACACCATTTTATGAATGAACTACCAGAGGTTCAGCAAGATAAAATATGTGGCCAGCAAGTAATATGGCCAGGGGTCCAGCCCAGTTTTTTGTGACTCCAGGGTCCTTAGAAGGGACAGGGAACAGCGGAACGGTGTCGGGGACACAGCCCAGCCCTGGAAGATTCCCTGGAGGCCGCATGGTCCCGGTGAGCGCAAGTCCCAGAGCTCGGACAGGAGACGAGGTGAAGGATCTGAGCGTTCTAGAAAGCTGAGACAGCTTTAGTAGGCAGCTAAAGAGCAAGTTCCAGGAATCCAAGTGAACTTTCAAGAGCTAGAATTCCGCATGCGACACTAGCAGGAGGGCTGCAGTTGTTACCTGTGAAGACAGAAGAGCAGGACAGCCTACAGCCAGGTCAGGAACCTTGGAGAGAGACGGGAAAGCATTCCCCTTTAGTGGGCTACCAGAAGTCAGAAGACCATATCCCAAATCTACAGAGGTCGCTGGGGGACCATCCAAGGGTCTCTGTTGGAAAAGGACATTCGTGGGCCGATTCAAGTAGGGTCACTCTAGAAACACTGCCAATTTCTTCTACTTTTTTTTTTGCAGTACTGGGGATTGGACCCAGGGGCATTCTACCTCCAAGCTACACCCCCAGCCCTATTTTTTATTCTTTATTTTTGAAACAGGGTCTCATTAAGCTGCAGAGGGCCTCACTAAGCAGCTGAGGCTGGCCGAGAACCTGGATCCTCCTGTCTCAGCCTCCAAAGTACTGGGATTACAAGCATGCACCACCACGCCTGGCTAAAACACTGCCAATTTAAGGGGACCCCTGACCTGTTATTCAACTATCTGCAGAGAGCAACTGAACCAGCAGGGTATTACCACGCCCATCCGTGATGACGGGGCATCAGTATCTGATCTCAAGGGGCAGGAGGCAGCCTCCGGTGTTTCAGGGGAGGGCTCTATATTGGTCAGGACCATCGAGTTATAAGTGAAAGAAACTCAACTCAAACTAGCTTAGGCAAACGAGGCAAAACTTACTCTATAAAAATTACACCACAGGAAGGCAAGGTTACCTGGAACCAGGAGCCCAACGGCAATCCCTCCTCCCTCCTCTTCTTTATTTAGGAAGTGGGGGTGCCGCGTAAGCAAAGATCGTGATAAAGGGGCTACATTCCAGAAAAAAGAGTTGGGGTTCCATTCCAGGGGAAAGGTCAAGAACAGGCCATTTCCCAGAGTAGAAAACTGGCATAGAACAAAGGGATACGTTCCAGAAAAAGGGTCCGGAACGGGCCACTTTCTGGAGTGGAAAATGGCCTCTACCCTTCCACGTGGCAAGCTTTATTCAGTCTGGAGACATTTCCCCTCGTGCATCAGCATTTGAGGAGGTCACTATCTCTTAGTGTGTCTGTGCTGTTCTGGCCACGTTGGAAAGTTTCCCAGGGAAGCCCTTCGGGGGTGGTGCATGTGGCAAGTTCAGCCTCCTGATATCCACAGCTAGGCAGGGAGTCCCTGTGTCTCCATTCCTGAGCACCCCCTGCAACCTGCTCATTTCTACCTAGCCACCCAACAGCACATCTGACAGAAGGAGATTGAGCCAGGGGGAAGTCAAGGTCACCCCGCCACACGCAAGCCATGTCAGCTGGCCCCTGCTTCCCAGGCCTCCCCGCTGCCCCCGTGCAGACCAGTCAGATCCAGAGGAAGCAGGGAGAAGAAGGAGAAAAGAAAGCCCGAGTTCTCTCTCCAGCCGGACCCTTCAAACCATGAGTCTACACAGCCAGGGAGAAATCATGGCACTGGATACACGTCTGTGATTTTTAAGCAGACCTGGCCGGGTTTGATCGTTGGAGATGGCCAGAAAGCTATGGAATCTGCCAAGATAAATTGTAAGTCGAGAAAGGCAGGCAGCACGGAGGTCAGCCATGAGTGGGGGGCAGAGGAGGGGATAACGTCTCACGCTTGGATCTGTCTGTACTGTACGGGGTATTCTCCGTGAGACACATTTGAATTCTCTTAATTGACCTATTTTGTCTAACCATTTTGAGCCTTCCTGATCTCATGTTTATGTGTCTTTGGGGGGATGAAAAGCAGAACCAGGTGCCCTCTGTCTCGTCGGCTTGGTGTCTTCTCTTAGAGGAAGGCAGGCTTCCTCGGGGTGGCTAGAATGGTCTCCATCCTCTCCAGCTTCAAACCTTCCTGATCTGTAACCCTAGGGATGGGGTCCTTCCCCAGCTCCAACTGAAGATCTCTCGGGAGGATCTGGATTGGCCTGCTCGAGTCACGTGATGCCCCAGGGCCAGGGTCTGGTGATTTAGCACATCCACCCATCCCAAACTGTATGTTTGGGGCTGTGGAGGTGCAGTTTCCCAGAATAAGGCTAGATAGGGCTGAACAGAGAAAACACTAGAAACTGCGCACAGGACATTAATGTGCATCGTAAATAGGTAGAGGTTTCATCCTTCCAACATCTTGGAATTCCTGTTTCTCTACATACTTCTAAAAGATAGTGTCAATCATGTGAGACTTAAAAAAAAAAAAAAGAACTTTCAGCCGGGCGTGGTGTCGCATGCTTGTCATCCCAGTACTTGGGAGGCTGAGACCAGAGGATCCGGGTTCGCCGCCAGCCTCAGCTACTTAGTGAGGTCCTCCGCAACTTAGTGAGACCCTGTTTCCAAAATAAAGAATAAAAAAGAGGACTGGGGGTGTAGCTCAGAGGTCGAATGCCCCTGGGTTCAATCCCCAGTACCACAGAATAAATAAATAAATAAATAAATAAATAAATAAATAAATAAATAAATACTAAAAAAAATAGGGCTGGGGATGTAGCTTGAAGGTAGAACGCCCTTGGGTTCAATCCCCAGTACTAAAAAAACAAAACAAAAAAACTTTTAATAGAATCAATGATTGTGAAAAAGAATAAAAATGAGTGCCATGTAATATTCATAGTTTAGTTTCCTCCTCCCTAAAAGTAATTAAAAGTCCATTTGTAAACAACAACCTCTCTCTTTGACCATCCTGTCCCCTACCATCTGAAACAATAGAATGACTAAAAAGTCCTGTGGTCATTATCTGATGTCTGGACATCATAGATGATAGACCATCCCATCGTTCCAGAAAGTTCTGTTGGGCAGTAAAGCAGACCAAAGTAAGAATGCATTGGTGATCCTAAGGAGGCAGAACCAGGAAGGACCAAGTGCCGGAGGGCCAGGCCATTCCACAGAGATGAGATTGCTGCAGAAATCACCGGAGGAAGCCGGGCGTGGTGGCGCACGCTTGTAATCCCAGCACTTGGGAGGCTGAGACCGGGGGATCCGGGTTCGCCGCCAGCCTCAGCTACTTAGTGAGGCACTCCGCAACCTAGTGAGACCCAGTTTCAAAATAAAGAATAAAAAATAGGGCTGGGGGTGTAGCTCGGAGGTAGAATGCCCTGGAGTTCAATCCCCAGTACCGCAAAAAAAAAAAAAAAAAAAAAAAAGAAATCCCTGGAGGAAGAGTCCAGCTCCCACCCTGGGGCAGGGAGGCCATTGTAGCCATTGGGTGGGCTGCTTCTTCCCAGGCAGCCACTCAAGGCCAGCGGAGGAAGGAGGTCAGCTGGCTGGAGCCAGGAATGTAGCAACTAAAGCCAAGAAGAGATTTACCCTGGGATGCCTTTCCCAGGGGGAGGGTTCACAGTCTGGGCTCCAAAGTTGTCAGGGAGAAGCAGAAATAAAGAAAACAGAGTCTCTTAAGCTATCCTTTCTGGAGAGTTCTTAGCTCTTTTTTTTTCCCCTTCCTCATTATAAACTTTCTGCTCTGAATGAAACCTAGAAAATAAAGCTCTGGAAGGAGCTGGGCCTGAGCATTGAGCCCACAATATTTGTCTCTGTGAATGTGTCAGAATTCAAAGCTTCCCCTTAGGTGATAACTAGGTTGTCACGGTTATCTTTGCATATCTAGTCTCTGACACAGTGTTGGTATTTAGAAAATGTTGCCCCTTTCAGAGCCAGGCGTGATGCCGCACGCTAATCATCCCAGTACTTGGGAGGCTGAGACCGGAGGATCGTGGTTTGGACCGGCCTCAGCTACTTAGGGAGGCCCTCCACAACTTTGTGAGACCCTGTTTCAAAAAATAAATTAAAAAAAATAGGGCTGGGGGTGTAGCTCTGAGGTAGGATGCCCCTGGGTTCCATCCTCAGTACTGCAAAATAAATAAATAAATAAATAAATAAATAAATAAATAAATAAATAAATAAATAAATAAATGAATAAACAAATCTCCTTTCAGTTACATAAAAAAGCAGTATGGATGCCCAGGAAAATGTTCCTCTATTAAATATAGGCAAGAAGGGGAGCCGGGTGTGGTGGCCCACCCTTGTCATCCCAGCATTAGGGAGGCTGAGACCGGAGGATCTGAGTTCTCTGCCAGCCTCAGCTACCTAGTGAGACACTCCACAACTTAGTGAGACCCTGTTTCAAAATAAAGAATAAAAAATAGGGCTGGGGGTGTAGCTCAGAGGTAGAATGCCCCTGAGTTCAATTCCCAGTACTGCAAAATAAATAAATAAATATAGGCAAGAAAGGGATAATGGATGTCAAAATACATCATTTAAGCCAGTGAGCGCTATAGCACAGCATCAGAAGTCCTGGCTCCGATGCTGCTCTGGGCTCTCGGTGAGTAACCAGCCGGGCTCCTTGGGCCTCGGTTTGCTCTCTGTCAAATGGAGGTACCGACTTTGTCGTGCTTCTGTGACTCTGTCCACCTCTGAAATTCTTTTTTTTTTTTTTTGTGACACCTGGCCATTCCTTCTTGGACTTAAAAACACACACCTTCCCCCCCCCTCCCCCCCAAAAGTGTGTGAGAGATATCCCTGCTTCCATTTCGTCAGCTTTCCATTGCCGAGATACCTGACGAGCACAACTTGGAGGGGGAAAAGTGTGTTTGACTCACAGCGTTAGGGGTCAGCTCGTGGTGAGCCAGCTCCAAGCCAGAAACCGTGGAAGTCGGTCACGTGGTGAAGAAAAGCCATTTTCAGTCAAGACAGAGTGAGCGAGAGGAGGGAGCCAGGGACAGATACGGTCCTCAAGACCCTGCCCACTAGATACCCATCTCCTCCCGCCCTGCTCCAGCTCTGAGCCTTGCTGTACTGCTAACACAAGAGCTTTTGGGGACATTGCAAATCTAAACTGTAACCGGGGCGAAAAGAGTTTCTTTCTTTTTTTTTTTTTTTTTTTTGCACTACTGGGGATTGAACTCAGGGGCATTCTACCTCTGAGCTACACCCCCAGCCCTATTTTTATATTCTTTATTTTGAAACAGGGTCTCACTAAGTTGCAGAGTGCCTCACTAGGTAGCCGAGGCTGGCCGCTAACCCAGATCCTCCAGTCTCAGCCTCCCAAATGCTGGGATTACAAGCGTGCACCACCACACCCGGCCACCTGGACAATTCTTTGCTTAATACTTTTCTTTAAATCAACCCAATGCATTTATCTGAAAAGCAAGCACAAAGGAAAGCATGTACTTGCTTTTTCTTAAAGGGTAGAAAACGGAAGAAGAAGAAGAAGAAGAAGAAGAAGAAGAAGAAGAAGAAGAAGGAGGAGGAGGAGGAGGAGGAGGAGGAGGAGGAGAAGTAGGGAGAGGAGGAAAAGAAGAAGGAGAAGGAGGAGAAGAAAACTAACAACAACAAAAGAAAGCACAATGAAACAAAAGCATCTTGTAAACGCAGAGATGAATGTGTAGGAAAAGGTCTTAGCCCAGGGCCTGCTCACTGTGTGGAGACAAGAAATGCCAAAGCAACTTCACACAGAAGGAAAACACTCCCGGTTAGAAGGAAGTACTGCGCACCCGAAAAGGCAAATACAAAAACTGTCGGCTGTTTAAAGCAAGAAGGATAATAACATACAACAGATGCAGAGGATAAACAGAAGAGCAAAAAGGCAGGAGAGGGGAACATGGATTTAATACCTTGTGGGGAAAGCGCTCATTTAAAGCAGACCGCAGTAAGTTAAGGATGCATCGTGTGATCCCTGGGGTCACCCTAACAGCATGATCCTAGGAAACAGGACAGAAAAGTTATTACAGGAGATAAAGTGGGGTGGGAGAACTAGCCAAGGTGTGTTCACATGCTAAGAAAAATGGAAGATGTCAATACAAACCCAAGACTTGAGCAGATCTGAAACTTACGGGGAAATGTGTTTTCTTTTTTTTTTTTTTTTGCGGTACTGGAGATTGAACCCAGGGGTGTCCTACCTCCAAGCTACAGCCCCAGCCCTATTTTTTATTCTTTATTTTGAAACAGGGTCTCACTAAGTTGCAGAGGGCCTCAGACTCTAGTTTCTAATCCTGCATCGGTGAGCTACCTAGACTCTGCCCCCTCTTGCCCCAGGAAGTGAGTATTGGTCCACACAATGAGTGTGACAAAGAGGCCATCCCACTGCTAGGAACGGGGCTTTGCTGCAATCCTGTGTCCCCGCCTCCTCAATTTCCCCAGCCGACAAACGTTAGCGCTGAATGGGTCTCAACAGGAAGATGCAGGCGCCCCTCCTGAGCAGAGGCCTTTCCCCGAGCCCGTGGTCCTCCCCGGGGCTGGGTGGCTTTACCCACTGAAGGGTGTTTGGCAAAGTCTGCGGGCAGTTTTTGATCGTCACGACTTGGGGAAAGGGACCGATAGTGGCGTCTATTTTCCAGGGCTACTGCTGAACATCCTAGAGTCCACAGGACAGCCCGAAACCAGAGAATCACCTGGCCCCAAAGCATCCGCAGAGCCCCAGGAGGGAAACTCCGCTGCAGGGCCAACCAATCACAGCACCACACGGGGGGCTCGAGGGGAGCCAGGAGGAGCGCTGGCGGCAGCAACGCCCCTGGCCTGCACTCCACACCTCCCTGGGCGAGAATCAGCTGCAACGCCAACACGGGGGCTCTTGGTGGAGGGGTTGGGTGACCGATTCTACAACAGAAATAGCTCTAGCTGCACCAAGCTGAAATTCTGGAAGTCAAGTAAAGACCTTGCCCGGCATTCAATTTCAGAGACGACAGCATTATGGGAGCGGAGGATTCGGCAGCAGAGGGATGCTGTTGGGAGGTAACAGCCACAGGACCTGTGCCGAGTCCACCGGCAGCCTCTGTGACTGTAGAGACCCCCTCCCCGGTCCATCTCGGGCCTCCCGCAGCTTCTTGGTCGCTTTAGCTGTATTTGCTTTCCTTGCTGTGCAGGACGCAGCCTGGCGTGCTTCTCGGTTTCCATGGCATCCGTGCCTCCCACCCGGCAGTATCTACCTGTGAACGGCTGCCAAGCACAGCTGTCCCCCCTGCCACCTCCTTCGCCAGCGTGCAGGCTCCTGGACCCCAGCTGCTTCCTCCGGAGTAGCACCGAGCCTCGGGGGTACCGCCCTCCTGTCTCAACCTGACAGAGCCTCAGAGGCAGGAAAGCCAGGCTCCCTGGAGGCCCGAGGCTCCCTGGCAGGCATCCCCAGGGATTCGGGGCAGGCAGAGAATTCTCTCGGGACAGCATCTCGGTGGCCCACAGGCAGGGGTTGGACGGCCACATGCAGGGCCAGGGAAGGAGGGCCGGGCACGCCCATGGCCCCAGCCGCTGGCCCTGCGTGGAATCCCCCCCTCGCTTCTCAAGGCTCTCCAAAAGTCTCAGCTTCTGCAGGTGCTGCTCAGGACCCCAGGGACCCCAGATCGGAGAACGCGGGCGCCCAAGGGGGCCAGCTGAGTTGCCCTCAAAGTCCAGCTGTTCACCAAACCCAGACAGCGCCACTCCTCGAGCACTCTGAAAGCCACCCCGTCCCCTGCTTCCCCCCGGCCTGTCCTGGTCAGGGTGGGTGACCTCTTACCCGAATGACTGGGGACCCCTCCCCATGTACCTTACCTCACTCCCACCTCCTGACCAGACAGGCCTCTCCCGACACCTGTGGGTGCCGGCATCTTCCCTCGTGATTTTTTTTTTTTTTTTTTTTTCCTGAAACATATCTCTGATCATCCTCCTGCTTTAAATCCTTGGAAGACTTGCCCTAGCTTCTGGAAAATTCCAGATTCCTTAGTGCTGGACCAAAGGTCCCTGCTGGAATTCGGCCCTTCATCTTCTCTTGAGCTCGTCTCTGGCCAGTCAGCTCCCAAAGGAGGGGGATAAATAGACAGATGAGTGGATAGGAGCCAGAGCCAAACCTCTGGCCCCAGAGACCCGCCCATTTTAAAGGTCATCCAGGCCGGGCCAGTCATCCACAGGCCCGGGGAAGTCGTCAGAACAGAAGGCTTAGCTCCTGGGGATAAAGGCCACCGCTGCCGGCGGCTGGCCCAACCCCTGGTTCCTATCCCTGCGCCTCTCAGAAGAACATCACATTTGTGTGTGTGTGTGTGTGTGTGTGTGTGTGGTGCTGAGAATTGAATCTAGGGTCATTCTACCTCTGACCTACACACACCCCCTCCCCCGCAGTCCTGTCCTTTTTTTTTTTTTTTTTTTTTTTTGCAACAGGGTCTCACTAAGGTGCCAAGGGCCCCACTAAGTTGTTGAAGCTGGCCACAAACCTGTGATCCTCCTATCTCAGCCTCCCAAGTACTGATTACAAGAATGCGCCACCACATCCGGCTTGTGGCTGATTTCTTAAAAAAAAAAAAAAAGAATCTGACCAGCCAGGCGCGGTGACTCACACCTGTTATCCCAGTACTTGGGAGGCTGAGGCAGAAGAATAGCAGGTCAGCCTCCGCAAGCAATGAGACTCTCAGCAACCCAGTGAGACCCTGTTTCAACATAAAAATAAAAAATAGGGCTGGGGGTGTAGCTCGAAGGTAGAATGCCCCTGGGTTCAATCCCCAGTACCAAAACAAACAAACAAACAAACAAAAAAAATCTCTCTCAGCAGTCAAGGGCCCCTGGATTCAATCCCAATACCACACAAATAATAATAATAATAATAATAATAATAATAATAATAATAATAATAACAACAACAATAACAATAATCTTTTTTTTTTTTTCGGTACTGGGGATGGAACCTGGGGGCATTCTACCTCTGAGCTACAGCCCCAGACCTATTTTTTATTCTTTATTTTGAAACAGGGTCTCACTAAGTTGCAGAGAGCCTCAGTAGGTAGCTGAGGCTGGCTGCAAACCCGGATCCTCCGGTCTCAGCCTCCCAAATGCTGGGATTACAAGCATGCGCCACCACGCCAGGCTAACAACAATAATCTTAAAGGCGGAATCTCTCAAGCACCCCTCTTCATCCTCGGGGCTGCTCTTTGTCTCTTTCGGGTTTGTTTGAAGGCCAGTGAAAGCGTACAGCGCAGGTTAGTGAGGACCTACAGCTTAGGGGGTGAGTGCTGTTTACATTGGGGTAATACCAATTCAGCCTGCACATTCCTCCCTTCCTTGCCGGGCCTGGGACCCGCGCCGGGGACTGAGCTGGAAGGAAGTGAGCTTGACAAGGGACAGTCCCGCATCAGGGGAATGTCCCTCAAGACGGATGGGCTTCCGCTCAGGTTTTAATGGTTTCTGTCACAATTCTTCAGTGACTAACGGGGAGCCAGCCTAGACGAAGATCAGGCCAGGGAATCGGGGGACAGAGGCCAGGCAGAAGAGAGGAGCATGTGGTCATCGAACCTTTACTGCGTGTCTACCACGCATCTTTGATTCACAGACACGAGTCCGAGGCCCCAGGACTTTTAAGGACACTCTGAAGGCTTTGGCAAGGCCTGACCCCGCTGGGAGAGTGGAGGCCTGTTTTCCTTCTGTCAACTGAGGCGCAAAGACTGACATCTTCAAGGAGCCTCGGCTTGTGCCAGCCCTTCTCTAGGCAGCAGGGAAGTTTCCAGAAAGTGGAGCGCAGGAATGGACCCAGGGCAGAGAGGTGCGGAGACAAGGAACTGCTCTTGGCGCTTCTTTGGTTTGAAAGGCTGCACGTCCCCAAGTCCCTGGCAGAGTCAAACCCTGTTTAGATGGAATGGGAGCCTTGCTGAGGTCTACCAGAACTCCCTTCTCTGGGACCAACAGCTGCTTCTCATGGTCCCTCCAGCCTCTCCCCAAACAGCCCGGGGTCCAGAGCAGCCCCTCCGGCCTTTTCTGCTTCTGGGCTCTAGCTTCCTCTCTTGGAAATAAATGTGTTCAGCGGCAAAAAGCAGGAAGGATGAAACGGCTGTTTTTAAATGCTGATTTCGTGCCTCTCCCAAAGGCACTCTTGTTCTTTTTAATTTTACATCAGATCAGGCGATCACAAACTCTAGGGCGGATTCATCAAAGGAAACTGATAATTACTGACTCTGTACGTTTTATTTTGTTCGTTATTTTGTAAACACCCGATTCTTTTAAAAAAAAAAAAAATATGCCTCATGAATGGGCTGGAAGCTGGCATGAAAAAAATATTAGCGGTAACAAGATGTTTTTGCATAGAAATAGGTTTATTACCTGCCAGCTGCAGGTAAGTGTAGGGGTTTCCTTTGTGGCAGCCAACCACAGCCAGAAAACAACTTTCCCCTGCCCTCCAGGTGTGAAACACCTTAGATCCTAAGGGCTGAGCTGCACTTTGCTTTGCAGAAACGTGCCTATCTTGCCCTGGCTGGGATTCCTTCTTGGTGAGTGGGAAATAGTAAATGAAGGAGGCAGAGGCCTGAGAGAAGCTCAAAAAGGGTCTCGTGGGGGTAGTTATCCTAAGGATGGCTGCGGACGGCAACCCGGAGTGCCCACAATTGTGAGGGTGGCGCAGCGTGGGTACCTGTTGCTTAATTCCACATTTATACCCATGGTCTCCCTCGTAAAATTTAAATGTATGTATGAGTGGTGGGTACTCGGCTACTTTGAGACACCTCTCGGCATCTTGCAGCACTCTTCTTGTCTTTGCAGAAGTTCTTGGTTATGATGCGTACTGAAGGTGGACGCGGGACCACTGTTGCCCAGCGCCTCTGCTTCTAAGGAACCGGCAGGTGACCTAGGCGCCATTTTTTGTGCTACTGGGGATTGAACTCAGGGGCATTCTGCCTCTGGACTACACCCCTAGCCTTGTTTGTTTGTTTGTTTGTTTTAAATAAGGTCTTGCTAAATTGTAAGTTGCTGAGGCTGGCCTTGAACCTGTGATCCTCCTGTCTCAGCTTCCCAAGTACTAGGATTACAGGCATGTACCACCATGCTCGGCAAGAAGAGCTTTCTTCCTTTTCCTCCTCCTCTTCCTCCTCCTCCTCCTCCTCCTCCTCCTCCTCCTCCTCTTCTTCTTCTCTTCCTCCTCCTCCTCCTCCTCCTTCTTCTTCTTTTTCTCCTCCTCCTCCTCCTCCTCCTCCTTCTCTTCTCTTCTCTTCCTCCTTCTCCTTCTCCTCCTTCTCCTACCTCTGGGCTACATCACCAGCCCAATTTTATTTTTTATTAAGAAACAGGGTCTCAGCCGGGCGTGGTGGCGCACGCTTGTAATCCCAGCATTCGGGAGGCTGAGACCGGAGAATCCGGGTTTGCGGCCAGCCTCAGCTACCTAGTGAGGCACTCCGCAACTCAGTGAGACTCTGTTTCAAAATAAAGAATAAAAAGGGGCTGGGGGTGTAGCTCGGAGGTAGAATGCCCCTGAGTTCAATCCCCAGTACTGCAAAAAAAAAAAAAAAAAAAA